>CBVK0100981424.1:0-17639 GCA_900067695.1 Picea abies
ATTTAATGGAGAAATTAGAAGTGGGTTAACCCTAAAATAAGGAAAGTGGGCAAAGTGACCTAGAAGATGTTTTTAAGGAAGCTACTTGAAGAGTATAAATAAGAGGCAAGGCTCTCTCATTTAATACACACTTAAACATATTGAATACCTATAGGTGTCTAAGGTAACCAAAGGATATAAAATCTGAATTTCTGAGGAAAGTGAAGAAAAGAAGGCCGGAATTCAAGGAAGGATAAATTCTTTTGATGATGCTTTCTAAGGTATGGTTTTTTTCAGGTCATCTCACCATTTTCACAATAACATTTTTTCTAGAATGATTCAGTTCATGAAATTTCTATACCATTGAGGAAACATACCTTAGTATCTTTGGTAAAAAATTCAGCTTGTGGGTCGTTTTATTTTTGGAGTTACACTTCGTGGAAAATAGGGTTTGTGGCTAGTCCTGAAACTAGTTAAAAACGGGTGTTTCGGGTAAAAACATCATAACTTCTTCATAACATATCCAAAATCAATAAGACCAAATTTTTTGGTTATATTACAGTATTTGGTTTTCTTTGTAACAGTTTCAGATCAATGCAACAAATATTCCATGTGGGGCACTCTCTACAAGGTCGCTCTCTAGAATAAGATAGAATTCAGAAAGGTGTGTCATTTTTGCCATAAATCTTTTTATGAGAGGTTCAAAGTAGTGAAACCTGGAGGAATTGCATAAAACACACTGAATAACATTGCGTATCAATTTCAGATCTTTATTCATTATAGGTACAAAGTTATGATTATTTCAAGTTAGGGTTGTTGACTAATCCAAAACTAGTCTTGTGAGACTAAAGAAACGTTTGATGAAAATGATAGTCTCTTGTTGTTAAAGTTAAGGAAGGTTTGCAGGTATGTGATCATATACACAAGGTCTATTACATAGTTACAAATCATATTTGGATGATGAATTTGATGAGGGATTTTGGTTGAGGTACAAGTTGGGTACATGGTTGAGACAAGTAGTTGATGAGTTGGCACATACATGAGGTGTATAGTTGATGGTGTTGGTACATATTGATGAGTCATAGTTAGTTGATGAGTACTTGATACATGATTGGTACATACTTGGTACATGGTTGGTTTCACTTGTTTATGGTACAGGTTGATTACAGGTTGAGGTACAAGTTGATGCATGGTTGATGCATTGTTTAGGTTTATTGGTACATGTTTACAGTGGTATATCTCATAGTGATAGTGTGACGGTGGTTCCATAATTCTACTTCTGCTTCAGGGTGGTTGGATGGGGCAAGGACAGGTGGTTTTAACCACCTTCCAGTTGTAGCCAGAGAACATAGGGGGTTGTAGCCTCCTTTTAGTTGTAGCCAGATAATTGGGGAGTTGGAGCTTCCCTCAGGTTGTAGCTTGAGAAACTAGGGGGTTGGAGCCTCCTTCCAGTTGCAGCTGGAAAACAAAGGAAGTCGGTGCTTCCAATGAATGTAATTCTTCAAGATATATAAGATAAAGCATTCTGTGGTTTTCTCCCGATTTGGGTTTCCACATAAAACACTGGTGTACTGTGTATGTGTGTGATTGTTCATTTTATTATTTCTCATTATTGGATAATAATTCTACATTGATTTAGCACTTGGATTATTTGGAGAAAAAGGATTATAATTACGATATTACTAATTCACGCCCCCTCTCAGTAATCCAACCATCTGTTCATTGGAAATATATTTTTTATATATACATTACACGTCGTTCATATGGGTGATCATGGGCTTACGGACCATTGGATAATTGTTCAATGATCATATAAATTTGTGACAGTCAGATAAGCAAGGAAAAGGGGTTGAGATCTTGAATACTCAAATTCCCGATAGTCGTTGGATTGAGTTAATATTTTTCAAGTGAAAGAAGGACCATCAGATCTGAAGCAAGAACTTCAGAATGTTTCTCAACCATTAGATCAAGATTTGATTTAGAGTTAATTATTATTCATTGATCTGGAAGAAGAAAAGGGGAACCATTAGATCAATAGTGGTCAACTTCGGCGTTAACCACTTCAGCAGAAAAGGGTGGAGAATAAGTAAAATTAATCGAAGGTTGAAGTCCCAAAGTGGACATGAATTGTTCAATCTAAGGAACACTTCGGATAAAATACCAATTGTTTCATCGAGTAAAGTGGAAGGATAGTGTAAGCCACAAATGTTTCAAAGAGGACATGAGTCGTCCGATCTGAGAAATATTTTGGGAGTCATATTGACCCTCTGATCTATAAATTGGAAGGATAGGATAAGCAAAGACAAAGGCAAGAGTCCCAAAGTAAATGAGGACCATCAGATCTGGACAATACATGATGGTCATTAGATCAGAATAGTGGTCAACTTCGGCGCTGACCACTTCGAAGAAAAAGGATTCATAACATATGAGTTTACTCGAAGGCCAAAGTTCTGAAGTCACTCTTAGCCGTCTATCTGAGATACATTTCAGGAATTAGGAAAATCATTAGATCCATGAGAAGAATATGTGATACATCAAAATATCTACATCAACAGACCACGTCAGTAAGGACTCGTGACATAGTCAGATGATGACAAGTTTTAAGATGAAATCGACATTTTAGGCACGTGTAAATCATGAATGTGAGTGACACGTGGCAGCCACTAGGCCAATGCCAAGTCACAAGTGACATCTGTAGCTACATTACTCTAGGAGTATGTACTTTGGAAGTAATTGCCACCAACAAATTCCCAGAGTCCCGAAGTTCCAAAATGAACGAGAATTGTTCACTCACCCGTTGATTAAGTAACAACCGCTGGATTAAGCAGTAAAAGAATGAGTAAGGATTGGATTTAGACTATTGATTAGGTTCTGGGAATCATGCCACCCATCGGATCAACCCATGTGAGAGGTAACCATTTCAGAAAATTGAAAACTCCGGAAGATTAGATGTCTATCAAAGAAAAATCCTCGAATGTCGAAATCAGAAGAACTAGGTTCTAGCCCCAAATCATGGGTTACAAACACATAAGCCATAAGGCATTGGGACCATCACTTATACAATAATCCCATGGTTTTGCACCCATGGTTTTGTGCGTATGGTCATATGTAAATGGTTTGAAGGAAGCATCTCAGCAGAACTCGATTTCTGCAGTATTTGTAGAGATTCAGAATTAAGTTAAATGAAATCGATCCATACCTGTGATCAATTAATGAAAAGCATTTTCATTAAATTGAAAGGGATTCTTGATAATATTTGGATAAAGAAAAACAAACGAGATTATTGTTAAATGAAGGGGTGTGATGGTCCAAACAAAGGGACACAAAGTTTCATATCTCACACCAGTTGGAAGAATATATAAATGAGAAAGAGTGGTGAGAAGAAGGTGTCTTTGCAGTCCAAAGAAGAAGATAAAAACATAAGCAGAGTCCAAGAAGAATAATTGTTGGTTCTAAGGCACCTGTCAATGTCTTATTGAAGATCAAGAATAGAAGGAGACAAAGAAACAATTATGTAATCCAGTGTTTGAATACAAAAGTTTTCCATATTCATAAATTAAGGGTGGTTGGGTGGTGCAAGGGCAGGTTGGAGCCTGCAAGGGAGTAGGTTCTTCCTTGTTAGTTGTAGCTGACTAAATAGGGGTTGTAACCTCCTACCATTTGGTGCTGGTGAACAAGGGTGTGGGTGCATCCTGATCAGTGGGTGTTGATCTAAGAGGAATAACATCCTCCGTCTATGTAACTTGTAAAACAAAATTTTGTAGTTAATAGAAAAGTGTTTGTGGTTTTTCCCAATTGGGTTCCACGATAAATATTGTGTTAAAATATTGATTGCATTAACAAAATGAAATTTGATCAAATTATTCTGTCAGTGATTCACTCCCCCCCGCGCCCCCCCCCTCTTAGTGAAAAGATCTGGTCCTTCAATTTGTATCAGAGCATGTCTCTTCACTAAGGGTTTAAATCACTTGAAGAGAAATATATAGTGGGATGGATCAATAGTTGAAGATGTCATAAAAAATCCCCCTATTTGATGGTGAAGACTATTTTTTCTGGAGTGTTAGAATGAAAATATATCTGATGTCCATTGGACTGGAAGTATGGACATTAGTTGAAAAAGGATATGATGTTCCAAAAGTCACTCCCACAGAAGTAGAAGACAAGAAGAAATTTTGGGAACATGCAAAGGCTTTAAACACACTACAAGCTGGATTGCGTAAAAAGATGCTTGCTAAAGTACTAAACTGTAAAATTGCAAAACAACTCTGGGATAAATTGGAAACTATATATGCAGGAGATTCCAAGGTAAAGAGGGCCGAACTTCAGACTCTCAAAGTACAATATGAAGGTCTAAAAATGAAGTATGAAGAAAACATCTTAGAGTACTTTGAAAGAGTTGATAATATTGTTAATGAAATCAAAGGTTTGGGAGTAGAAGTGTCATACAATGAGTTAGTTGAAATACTAAGAACACTTCCTATGTTGTATAATCCTAAAGTGTCCACTCTTGAAGATCGAGAAAATCTAGATCAACTCACCATGGATGAATTGTATGGAATCCTCACAACCTATGAGTTAATATTAGGTCATGAGAGCCTCCCAAAAGGAGAGGCAAAATTCAAGGTTCTCAATAAAAAAAAAAATCAGAAGCAAAAACCTCAACCTAGCCATCATGAAGAATCTGATGTAGACGAAGCCAATTTTATTAAAAAACTTTAGAAAGGATCAGGGAGGTACAAAGGCAAGTTGCCTTTCAAATGTCTTAATTGTGGCAAGATTGGCCACTTTGCAGCCAAGTGTCCATATCCCAAGGAGGACCTTGAAGATGAAGAAGACACAAATAAGCAATACAAGAATAAGGAAAAACCCAAATACAAGAATAAGTTTTACAAAGGGAAAAATATTTTTTACTTAAAAGAAGAAAACATCAGTTCATTAGAGTCTAGTGACAGTGATGATGATGAAGTCCTTTTTCTAAGTATTGAAGAGCCTAATGAGATAGAAGAAATTGAGCATGAGGAAGATTTAGAAGATGAAGCAGAGGTTAATATGGTAGAAGAACTTCTCAGGGCCTTGGATGAATTAAGAAGATACAAAAATAGATATAGACAATTGAAAACTTTTGTAGTTGAACAAAAGGTAAAACATGAACAAAAAGAAAAAGAGATGGAGAAACTCATGAGAAACCTGAAAAACCAAATCCTATAAGCAAATAGGATGGAAGAAAGTCTGGAAAAGTCTGTTAAAGAGAAACAAATAACCTGTGAAATAATGGAGGAAGAATTAGTTCACCTAAGAAAAGAACTTGATACAAAACTTATTCAAACAAGATATGAAAATAGCTCTAAATCTTAGATAAGATTATTACCACACAAAGGGATTCAGGTAACAAAAATGGAGTAGGTTATTCTCAAGAAGAAAACCAAGGTAACTCAAAATCTTATGCAACTTCTCTCCTCGATACAATCAAGAAGAAATATGAAGAAAAGACAAGTAATGATCAGAACTCCAGAGGACTACTTCCACCCATCAAGAAGGAATATAAGACAACACCAAAGAAGGTTTATCAAAACAAACATCCTCACATTTTATTTGGTTATTGCTTTGCATGCTCTAATTTCGGACACAAAGCTATGAATTGTAGAGCATATGGAAGGAAAAACTTGAGGGTTAAAAACTATAATATTAAAGATAACCAAACAGTAAATCAAGTTAAAAGCAGAAATTATAACTCCTTTTCACCTCTACAAGAAGGGAACCCAAAATGCTTCAAATGTCATAATTATGGACATAAAGCAAGTAGTTGCAGAAAAACCAAAGTTCATTAGAGAGCAAAAGAAGCTTTGGAAATAAAAAACATCAAAAGAGGAATGTCTTATTGCCTTGAAATCTGAAGATAAAGAAGATCTTTGGTATGTTGATAGTGGGTGCTCAAAACATATGACAGGAAACAAGGACAAGTTTTTGAACTTAAAGAAACAAAAGGGTAAAGTTACATTTGGTGACAATGCTTCAGGTAACATACTTGGGAAAGGCACTGTGAGTTTGGGAAAAGACAAAGCCAAGGATGGGTTTCTTGTTTAAAAACTGAAACCTAGCCTATTAAGTGTCAGGCAAGCCTGTGATCAAGGGTGCATTTGCATCTTTGATTCCTAGAAATGTGAGATTAGGAGAGAGGACTCAGGAAAATTGGTTGGTACTACTCCTAGAACTCTTGAGAGTGTATATATACTAAATACAAAATTGAATGAGGAGTGTCATATAAATCTAGTAGATGAAATTTGGCTATGGCATAGAAGGTTGGGGCACATTAACTTTGACAATTTAGAGAAAGTCAACAACTTTGGGGCAGTAAGAAACTTGCCAAAGATCATAAAGCCCTCGAATCCTATGTGTAGACACTTTCAACTAGGGAAGAAAAGTAGAATAAGGTTCAAAACAAAAGAATACTCAACCTCAAAACCTTTGGATCTTGTTCACACCGACCTATGTGGACCTACAAGGACCAAGATTTTGCAAGGAGAGTCCTACTTTATGCTGTTCATTGATGATTTTACTAGAATGGGTTGGTTATGTTTTCTCAAGGAAAAATCAAAAGCACTTAAAAAATTCAAAGATTTTAAGACCCTTGCTGAAAATGAAAAGGAGATAAAAATCAAATGTCTTAGATCAGACAATGGTGGTGAGTTCACCTCAAAAGAGTTTGATCTCTTCTGTGAAACCTATGGAATAAAAAGACAATTCTCTGCTGCTATAACACCTCAACAAAATGGGATTGCTGAGAGAAGGAATAGAACAGTCCAAGGGGCTACAAGGACTATGCTCAGGGAAGCAAAATTATCTGATGGATATTATAGGGAAGCTGTAAACACAAAAATATACATATTGAATAGAGGTCAGTTTGAGATTAATAGTAATAAGACTCCTTATGAACTATGGTTTGCGAGAGCTCCTTTGGTAAAATACTTCAAGGTCTTTGGAAGTAAGTGCTACATCAAAAGGCTTGATGAGAATCTCAAAAAATTTGATAATAGATCTGATGACGATATATTTCTTGGATATGCTTCTACCAAGAAAGCATACAAATGCTACAATATTAGATTACATAAGATTGTTGAGAGTGCATATGTCAAGGTGAATGATTTAAAAACAATAAGGATCAAACATCAAGAGATTATACTTGACAACGAAGATGAAGATGAATATGATGATGAGTCAGTTGGTACACAAGCAAAAGAAGTAGAAGAGAATAAATAAGAAAAGGAAGAGGATGATATGGATACTAGTGAAGACGAGGAAGATATTCAATAAGAAGAGATAAGAAAAGAATCCCCAAGAAGAGACACAAAGAAACCCTCAAGAATGACTCAAAGGTATCATCCAGAGGAACTGATTATTGGAAATAAAAGCGATGAGTACAGACAAGAAGACAACTATTGTATCAGACAGAAATACCACTTTTGTCACATATTGAGCCCAACTCAATCAAAGAGGAATGTAAAGATGAGAATTGGGTCAATGCTATGAATCAAGAATTGGACCATATTGAAAAAAATCAAACTTGGTAACTAGTTCCAAGACCAAAAAATAAGAATGTCATTGGAACTAAATGGGTGTATAAAAACAAAATGGATGAGAATGGGCAAGTAATCAGAAACAAAGCCAGATTGGTATGTAAAGGGTATGCTTAGGTTGAAGGGGTGTACTTTGAAGAAACCTTTGCACCTATGGCCAGATTAGAGGCAATTAGAATGTTCTTATCCTTCTCCAGGTACAAAAAATTTAAAGTATACCAGATGGATATCAAGTTAGCATCTCTCAATGGAAACCTAGAAGAGGATGTCTATAGTGAGAAACCAGAAGGATTTCAATTAACTAACAAAGGAGACTATGTCTGTAAACTAAAGAAAGCACTCTATAGGCTAAAACAAGCATCCAGAGCATGGTATGCAAGGATAGATTCTTATTTACAAGAACAAGGCCTCAAAAGAGGATCAACATACAACACTATTTATTGTAAAATTGTTGGTGATAACTTGATTATTGTGGAAGTATATGTTGATGATATTATATTTGGGAGTGATGATGAAAAAATGAGTAAGGAATTTGCTAGGAGAATGCAACAATAATTTGAAATGTCCTTGCTTGGTGAACTAAATTTATTTCTAGAATTACAAATAGTACAGTCCAAAAGAGGATTCATTATCCATCAGTCCAAGTATGTTAAAGATATGCTTAAAAAATTCCAGTTAGAGGATTGCAAACCTGTTAGTACACCTATGACAGTTGGATGCAAACTAACCAAGGAACATGAGTCCAAAGTTGTAGATCCAAAACGCTACAGATCAATGATTGGGAGTTTACTCTATGTAACAGCTTTGAGACCTGATGCCAAGCAAGTTGTTGGAATGGTGGCTAGATTCGAAGTAGCTCCAAAAGAGAGCCATGTTCAAGCTATGAAAAGAATCATTAGGTATTTGAAAGGAACCATATATCTTGGTTTATGGTACCCTAGCAAGGATTCATTCACTTTAAAGGCCTATTCAGATGCAGATTGGGCAAGTTTTGTAAATGACAAAAAAAGTACAAGTGGAGGAGCATTCTTCTTGGGAGAATCACTGGTAGATTGGATAAGCAAGAAACAATCCTCAATTTATGTGTCTACCACTGAAGCTGAGTATATTTCAGCAATAAGATGTTGCACACAAGTGGAATGGATGAAACAAACCTTACAAGACATCAAAATAGTGTTTGAAGAACCTACTACTATCTATTGTGATAATACAAGTGTTATAAGTCTCTCCAAGAACCCTGTCCAACACTCCAAATCAAAACACATTCCAATAAAATACCATTATTTAAGAGATTAGGATGAAAATAAGAACATTAAATTGGAATATGTCCCAACACAAGAACACGTGGCAGATATTTTCACTAAACCCTTAAGCAGAGATGTATTTGAATATCTCAGAGAAAAGATTGCAAGTAGTCCCTCTTCCAATCTAATTTCTCAAGAAAATAATGCATCAATTGCCATCAATTTAGGGGGAGACAATGATCAAAGTCAGGAGGAGTCATTTAGTTATGACAAGAGAAGTATGATTGCAGGAGGAGTTACTCGAGTTTAGATTCTGGTCAGTAGAAAACAGACAGACAAAGCTTTACCATAGGGGGAGAAACCCTTTTCCATTGATGTCAAAGGGGGAGAGTAACTTCATAGAGAAAAGAATCATCACAAGGGGAGTTTGTGTATGAAGTTAGAGTGTTGACCTCAATGACAAAGGGGGATATTGTTGGACATATTGTCATTGATGTCAACAACCAATGTATTTACGTTATAATGATGAGTTAGTATGAACAAAGAGATGAAAATCCATGTATAGAAGGACTAAAAAATTAAGAGATCAGAAGCTCATAAGAGATGACACACATGAAGATCAGAAGGGAAATCACAATGTTGTCATGCATTCAGAAACAGAGAATGACTTGGATGATGTGTTGCAGTCTCATATGGTGTATTCTTGGCAAAATCTTAGGTAGATCACACGATAGAACTTGATGAGGAAGTAAAGGCCTTTGAATTGGACTGTGATGGTAAACATGATCGATGGAAAGACTGTGCAATTGATCGATGTAGAGGAGAAGGTGAGAAGCCTCAACAGTCGTCCAATCAATAAATTGACTATGTTTATCGTCTCATGCAATGGGATTTATCCCACATTGGAAGTGCGAAAAATCTTATGTGGGTTTATATAGACATCCCTCACTATAATTATTTGACATGTAGTGAAAAGGTATGGCGTGGGCTCTAGGTGCTTGGACTCCTCCAGAATCTGAACAACATGGAGCCTAGGATGACTTGTCAGTCCCCCCACCTTTTGGTCAAAGTGATAATATATGTTGATCTGATGATGAAGGATCTCGACTGTTCATTGGAAATATATTTTTTATATATACATTGCACGCTGGTCATATGGGTGACCATGGGCTTAAGGACTGTTGGAGGATTGGTCAACAATCATATCAAGTTGTGACCATCAGATAAGCGAGGAAAAAGGGTTGAGATCCCGAATACCCAAATTCCCGATAGCCATTGGATTGAGTTAATCTTTTTCGAGTTAAAGAAGAACCATCATATTTGAAGCAGGAGCTTCAGAATGTTTCTCAGTCGTTAGATCAATATTTGATCTAGAGGTAAGTATTAGTCTTTGATATGGAATAAGAAAATATGAACCGTTAGATCAACAATGGTCAACTTCGGCGCTGATCACTTCGACAGAAAAGGGTTGAGAATAAGTAAGATTACCTAAAGGTTGAAGTCCTGAAGTCCAAATGAATTGTCTGATCTGATGAACACTTTGGATAAAATATTGATCATTGGATTAAGTAAAGTGGAAGGACAATGTAAGCCACAAATGTTTCGAAGAGGAAATGAGTCTTCCAATCTAAGAAGTATTTCGGGAGTCATATTGATCGTATGATATATAAAGTGGAAGGATAGGATAAGCAAAGATGAAGGTCGGAGGCTCGAAGTCCCGAAGTAAATCAGGACCATCAGATCTGGACAATACATGATGCTCGTTGGATCAAAATAGTGGTCAACTTCGACACTAAACACTTTAGAGAAAAAGGATTTAGAACATATGAGTTCACCCGAAGGCCAAAGTTTTGAATTCGCTCTTAGTCGACGATCAGAGATACATTTCGGGAGTTAGGTAAACCGTTAGATCTAGGAGAAGAATATGTTCCACCTTAGGAGATCTATGTCAGCAGCCCAGGTCAGCAAGGACACGTGGCACATTCAGATAATGACAATTGTCAAGATGAAATTGACATCTCAAGTACGTGTAAATCATGAATCTGAGTGACACATGGAAACCACTCGTCTAGTGCCAAGTCACACGTGACATCCACATCTACGTCACTCTGAGAGTATGTACTTCAGGAGTTTTCTCCACCAACAAATGCCTAGAGTCCCGAAGTTCCAAAATGAATGAGAACCCTTCACTCACCCGTTGATTAAGTAATAACTGTTGGATTAAGAAGTAAAATAATGAGTAAGGATTGGATCCAGACCGTTGATTTCATGATGGGAATCATGCCAGCCATCGGATCAACCCATGTGAGAGGTAACCATTTCATAAAATTGAAAAATCCAGAAGATTAGATGTTTGTCAAAGAAAAATCGTCGAACATCAAAATTTGAAGAACTAGGTTCTAGCCCCCAGTCATGGGTTACAGACACATAAGCCATAAGGCATTGGGAACATTGCTTAGACAATAATCCCATGGTTTTGCACATATGGTCAGATGTAAATGGTTTGAAGGAAGTGCCTCAACAGAACTCGATTTCTGCACTATTTGCAGAGATTTGGAATTAATCTAAATGAAATCAATTCATATCTATGATCGATTAATGAAAATCATTTTCTTAAATTGAAAGGACTTCTTGATAATATTTGGATAAAGAAAAACAAATGAGATTATTGTTAAATGAATGGGTGTGATGGTCCAAACAAAGGGACACAAACTTTCATAGCTCACACCATTTGGAAGAATATATAAACGAGAAAGAGGGGTGAGAAAAAGGTGTCTCTATAGTCCAGAAAAGAAGATCAAAACATAAGCAGAGTCCAAGAATAAAAATTGTTGGTTCTAAGGCACCTGTCAATGTCTTATTGAAGATCAAGAACAGAAGGAGACAAAGCAACAATTATGCAATTTAGTGTTTGAATACATAAATTTTCCAGATTCAGAAATTAAGGGTGGTTGGGTGGTGCAAGGGCAGGTTGGAGACTACAGGAGAGTAGGTGCTTCCTTGTCAGTTGTAGCTGACTAAATAGGGGGTTGTAAACTCCTACTAGTTGGTGTTGGTGAACAAGGGTGTGGGTGCATATTTATCAGTGGGTCTTGATCTAAGAGGAAGAACATCTTCCTTCTATGTAACTTGTAAAACAAAATTTTGTAGTTAATAGAAAAGTGTTTGTGGTTTTTCCCAATTGGGTTCCACGATAAATATTGTGTTAAAATATTTATTGCATTAACAAAATAAAAATTGATCAAATTATTCTGTCACTGATTCATCCCCCCCCCTCTCAGTGACAAGATCTGGTGCTTCATCATAATTTTTCCAAAGACATGTAGAATGAGTTTGAAATGTCTTTGCTTGGTGAGTTGAATTTATTTTTTGGATTAAATATAGGTCAACATGATAAAGTTATTTTCATCTCTCATACCAAGTACATCAGAGAAATTCTAAAGACATTTGGAATGGAAGGTTATAAACCCGTAATCACTCCTATGTAGAACAATTGAAAATTAAGCAAGGTTGATGAATCTAAGGATGTAGATCATAGACTCTATAGATTGATGATTAGCAACTTACTCTATGTGACAACATCAATACCGGATGTGATGCAAGAAGTTAGACAAGATGTGAGATTTCAAGAAACACCGAAAGAAACACATGTTATGGTAGTAAAGAGAATATTCAGATGTCTCAAAGCAAAAAAAGATTTTGGATTATGGTATCCAAAAGGGAATGAACTATCTTTGGTCGCCTACACAGATGTAGTTTGGGCAGGAAACATTGACGATAAAAGAAGTACAAGTGGAGCAACCTTATACCTAGGTGAGTGCCTAGTATCATGGCTAAGAAAGAAACAATCATCAATATCTTTGTCCACAACAGAAGAAAAATATATTGCAGCGACAACATGTTTCACTCAAGTTCTCTCAATGAAGCAGACCTTGGATGATATACAAGTGGAATATGACGAGTTTGTTCCGATACTATGTGATAAAACCAAAGCTATGAGTATCTCTAAGAATCCAATAATGCATTCCAAGATGAAGAACATTCCAATCAAGTTTCACTTTCTACCGGAATAGGTATAGAGAAGAACATCAAGATAGAGTACATTGGGACAAAAGAGAAGATTGCAGATATCTTCACCAAACATTTTTTGAGGGATACCTTTGAGTATCTTCAACAAAAAATTGGAGTAGTTCATTCCCCACAGTGATCCACATGACATAAAGCACAGTAAGACATGGGGAGAGAAACATAAGACATGAACAATATAAGTAAAGAATATTTTTATTGTTTTTCATATACATCATAGATTTACATGAGGAAGCACCATGAAGAGAAATCAAAGGCTTGTAGATAGGGGGAGCATCCCCAAGTAGAATTAACCTTTTCCATTGATGTCAAATGGGGGGAGAGAGAAAAAAGGAATGGAAATGGAGAGAAATAACAGATGCATGAAGATAGGGGGAGTGATGGTCATAGGGGGAGCGATGGTAGGAGCATGAGTGTTACCATTCCATCAGTGTTACCATCAATTCCAACGAGAGAGATTGTTGAAATATTGGTTTTCATTGATGTCAACTCTTGAAGAAGTCTGGTAGCCCCAAATTTATGGTTATGTAACCCATAGTTGATAAAATAAAAAGGTCATGAAGGACAATGTAAATGTAGGTAAATCACTCATGGATGGATATTCCTTGTCATGCCATTTTCGGTGATAAGTGGTATGCCACATGGTTCTTCTAGGTTGAGGAGTTATGACCTTGTGAAGTTAGAAGCCCCAAAGAATGGTTAAGAAACCCCTAGTTGGTTACAAATCAATTAATGAAAGGGCAAAGTGGTTGTAACAAAAAATTAAGGGAGTCCTAAAATTAAGTAAATAGGTTACCTAGAAAAAGTATATATACACCTCAAGAAGTCATTCACAAGCACATTCACATATTATTTCAATTGAATAGATTCTTGTGATTAAGTGATCTTTTGGCAAGATTGTAACGACGAAATATGAGGTACTAAATAGTGAGAAGTGTGGGAGTTTCAGGATCACAAAAGAGAGCTAGGATTGTATGAGGAAACCCTAATTTGGTTTTCTCCTGTGGGTCAGACAGCTAGTGTCCCGTGAGGCACCACCGCAGGTTAGACAACTAGGGTCCTATGAGGCACCCCCGTGGGTCACCTAGTGTCTGTCACGCGAGGCCCTACATGACAAGTGGTCTTAGTCCTGCGAGGACAAGACATAATTGGAAGTATGATAGTGGTAAGTTGTTGAAGACTGAAGAAAGGCTACATGTATGTAAAATATTATACCATGTCAGCTACAAGACTACATATATGTTTATGTGTATGATTTGAAGGTTACTTGTTGGTTTGGATATGGTACAATATTAACACATTCTTGGTATATTGTTGAGGCATTGGCACTTGATTGAGGTACAACTTGGATACATGGTTGAGTGAGGTATACTCTTGAGTTTGGTTTGGTATATGACATATCATTGAGATGTTGGTATTATTATCACTCTGTAAATTTCTAGAGGTTGTTGAAAAGCAGAAGAAATTTACCAGAGGTAACTTTATCCAACCACTTCGAAACTGGGATCTAGCCCTGCCAGTTTCAGAGAGGGATCTCTCTGTAAGATTTAAATTTGTTTCAAATTTCAGATATTAGGCTAGTTAAAATGAATAGGACTAAATTGTTTGTTTTTATAAAATAGCTGAAATGTCACTTACGCATTCATTGGGCTATGGGGTCTGTTTTATAAAATTTGAGACTAACTAACATGTTTTAAAAGGTATTCTCACAGGGAAAGATAATGCAACTGCTGGATTCTTTAGCATAAAAATGATGTAAAGAAGAGAAGATGAGATAATCAATTATAACTAAGAAGCATTTAAGAATTTATTAATTATAACATCAAAAGAAAAAATTTAGATCATTTAAAGTCGGAAACTGAGTATACTAGGATAAATTCTGCAACTTTCGTTACTTTCAAATGATCATATTTAGGAAAACAAAATGAATACTGAGAGAGATAAACATTCAACAAAGATGAGAAAACTTCACCAACAGTTAACACACGAGAATCCCGTGAAACGTCCCTTGTATTACTGGTAGATCTCTGAGAAAAATTACAGTGCTTACAACTTGCTTGGGTGTAAATATCAACCCTCAATACTTCTAAGTTCAAATTATTTGTCATCAAAATTACAAATGACCCTGTCATTAATGATCAGGATGTGGCAGATTCTAAATCTAACTAACTAGATAACAAGATACAAAAATGTAGGAACTGATAATGATCTGTCAGATTTTTCATGTTGATTCTAAGGAAGGTCATTGGTGAGTCATTCACATGACTTTGACTGCTCCTCTTGCTGACTCGGATTGGACACCTCATCTCTTACTCATTCAAATTGCACAGATATTCCCACCTTAGCTGAGTAGGAATGGTGACTTTGAGCAATCTTCGGTAGGTTTCATACATTTCAATATATTTGGCAAAAGTTGGCTTGACTATGAAAATATATTTGATTTTGTGTTGTATGTTGAGGTCTAGTTGCAAAGTTTCCAAGAATTCCTTGCTTGTTATACTGCCCTATATCCCTGAGAACTTGGAATTGTCCTTGGCCACTGTAGCTATATTCTGCTTGTAGTCAGGAAGGGTCATCAGCTTGTCATTTAACACCATTAAACTAAGAAGACCTTTCTTTTGTAGAGCATTGATCTTGTTGCAAAACCTCTAAACTCTAATGTCCATGTTATGGACTTTCTCTTCGAGCTGCAACATCAATCCTCTTTTGGTCAGCACCCTTTTGACATCGAGGATAGTATTGTCCTGTCTTCCATCTTCAGGTCTTCCAATTCTTCCATGGTCTTCGAATTAAAAAAAACTAATGATTTTGTTTGCTTCAGTGGTCATTTCCCCCAGCTCTCCTTTTATCTTGTCGATATCCTCTCTGCTCCTCAGCACCAGTTCATTTTGCTTGAACATGATTTGCACCATAGGCCATACTTCATTTATGGATTTGGAGATATCCATCCAAATGTTCTCCTTAGCTTCTGCTAGTGTTTTACCCCCCACTGTTTGTTTTTGCAGCTGTTGTGTTTCCTATTTGAGCTTTTTTGATGTTTGCCTTTCAATGTTGAAGCTTTTCTGGTAGGAGACCTTGAGCTCCTAGAGATTCTCAACCTCTTTCGTCAGTCTATTGATTTATGTTCCTTGTAGGGTCATCTCCTCCATTGATTTTGCTAGCTCCATAGATTTTTCTAGATTTGTCAGTGGGGTGGCTCATGGAAGTTTTGTTGTGGTGGTTGTTGATACAGTTGTTGTGCTAACTCCTATGAGGGGAACTGCACTCAGTGGGATGAATTCCATTGTTGTTTCCTATTCTTTCTCCTTTACCAACCTCTCCATATATAATTCCATTTCTTTTATCTGTGCATTCTATTCCATGATCAATTTTAGCATTTCTTCCTTTTCACCTTCTGTCTTAGCCATCTCTTTGGCATGTGAGTCTTCTGTAGGTGGAATTTTTAGTTGCTTCCTCAAATATGTTATGTCAACATTATTTTTCTTGAACATCTCCTCAACTGCTTTCACATTTGAGGGGTCATACCCAATCTTGAGCACCAATTCTTCTAAAGACTTAATTTTGTTATCCTTTACAAAATATGATATCTTCTCCAACTTTAATTGAGTCTAAACATTGTTCAAAGAAACCTGTAATTTAGCAGCAGCAGTGGAAGAATTGGCTAATGTTGAGAAAATCATTTCTCCAGTCTGCCTATGTAGATCCATTTGATCCGCCAGATGTACATATCTAGTGTTAAATTCCATTATAGCCCTCTTGTAATCAGTGATTTCTTTTGTATGGGGTACTTGTGCCTGCAAGAATTCCAAGTGCATTCTTCCTTTCTCTGTATCGAAAGCTAATAACAATCTGTGTTGTGCTATGGAAGTTTGCTTCCAAAACTGAACATACATACTGCTGGTCATCATTTGATTCTTCTTCTTGATCATATCATATTTCTCAAAAACACTCAGCTTTGCACCCCCTTGATTTGGTTGGTTGATTAGTGAGGTGTCAGTCTGCTTCTTGGATGAATAAGTAGACAAGATTTGTTGGTTGATTGAGACAAGAGGTGAATGATATCCTTTTATAACTATAGTGGACTGGGTTTCCTTTTCACCAGTTGTGTCAGTTGTCTGACTCGATTTTGGCCTTTTGGTGTATACCTAGAAATCCTCAGTTGAGATTTATGTGGTTGAAGGGGAAGTATTGTTTCTGGGTATTTTCTCCTTTGGTACCTGTGGTGTGGTTGTTTGCGAGATAATGACTGAAGGAGATTGTTGTTCTACTTTTTCCAGAGTGTTCACCTCCCACTCTATCTGATTCATGTGCTTCTCTATCTCAGGCTTGGGTGCATGAACATACGGGGAATTTTTATTCTTCACTCTCATCTCTATGATGATCCTGTTGGTTGTGGAGTCTGATTATCTTCCTGATGCAGAGGTCCTTTGCTTTCAGCCGTGTCTATACCCCATGAAGTATTTACACCCCAGAAGTATGTACACTCTTCCACGTGGGGGAGTGCAGAGGGGGGGTACCCCCTCTGCAGGGTCCGGGGGGTCCATCCCCCCGGTTGGGGGGTCTGGGGGCAAGCGGGGGTTTAGGGGCAGCGTCCCCCGATGGGTGTTCGGAGGCGAAGGCCCAGAGGCAAAAATTGCCTTATAAAAATATTTTGTAATTTCATTGTAAATTTGGACCGTTCATTATAAGGTCACAGATCTAACAGGAGAGATTATGTTAGGGTTTTTTTCCCTAGAAGGAAACCCTCTTTTATGAG
>CBVK0100981427.1:0-16429 GCA_900067695.1 Picea abies
CCTTTCAATAAAATAGAATAAGGCGGATGTAAGAAGACCTAATAGAAGCTTCTGCTTCTAGAAGGATCTTCCTCTATATGCTTCTCTTAATAGACATATTTAGTATAAATAAGGGGCAAGGGTATGAGAACCTCAGCTTGGAGATTATTGTAACAGAGCATTGATCGATTGGAGGTTTCCCCCTCGAAGAGGCCTGTGAACATTGCTTTCTGAATCAAAGTGCTTTTTCTATTGCTATCTCATATATCATTTCTGTGTATTGTGAAGATTATGCTCGATATTTTACTGTTATTCTGTCATTTCTAGCATTTTATTTCTGTTCTGCATATTTTATATATCTGGTATCTTGCATCCTGCAAGTGCATCCTATACGCATGTTGGACAGGAAAAGCAAACAGCTCCGGAATCGAGTCATAGAGCTTGTAAAGGTCCAGTGGACCTGATACGGTCCTAAGGACGTGACATGGGAGCATGCAAATGTTATGCGGGTAGAGTACCCACATATTTTTGAAATTTTTTGAAAAGCTTGCAGATACTGTGTAAAGTTACACTGAGGACAGTGCAAAAATAAGGGGAGGGTGATTGTAGTGTCCCCAAGGTCGAGCCGCATTGTAAACCATGTTTTGAAAGGAATTGTAATTATGTTTCATAGGCTGGTGAGACAAGTTTGTATAAGCTGGAGGCTTATGTGTTGTTAGGCCAGGGAGCCTGAGTGTTGAAGGCCAGGAGCCTGCTGTTGTATATGTAATCACACAGAACAATTAATAAAACATAAACACCGCCATGTGCAGACCGACCACGATGAATGAGTGAAGGGGGACTGAGCATCCATAGGATGGGCAAGGAATTAGGGGCTGGAAGGTGGGAAACGGGGCTAAGTGTAGAGCCTAGGGGCTTAAGCCTGGGAATACTATTTTATTATTATCCCCAAAAGACATGTGCATTTTATGTTTATCTTAAGTTTCTGGCAAGGAGAGAACATGCAAGGGAGATGCGTGCTGGTGGAACGCATGCAGTTTCATGGGTGACAAGTGTCAACCCTGACGCATGCGAATAAAATGGCCAGGATGAGCCGTGAGAAGGTTCCTTCCCCATTCTGCCCGATTGTCTGAATAGTACGGAGCCCGGGGGATAGTACTACCAACTCGACTCCTGTAGAGAACCTTGGTGTGTCCCTGTGATTCGAAAACTAGTGTCTGGCTCTGAGAAAACCAGTGTGTATATTCTATGAATGAGAAGCTTGCGTGGATTTGGGGAAAGAGTCTGTGTTTGTTCCGAAAAGTTGGTACACCCCTTCTCTATTCTAAACTAGGGAGTCTGAATCGACCCCTACGTGGACGACTCGTCACACATCCCTGAGAATCTAGAGTGTGAGTCTATTCTGTGTTGCCAAATTGAGAAAACAAAAGTGTCTCGTCCCTGCTAAGCATGGTTATACTGTTGTATCAGTTTGGAGCTACCCTGGGGTGTTCGTGTCTGGATCCCGTGGATTGTGGTGGATGTGTAATTTTTGATCCTGTGTGGCTTTTTGGCCAGTTTGTACAACACTCTCTCTAGGTGAGAGAGGTGGTTGAAGATTGGAAGAACATGTTGTTGGACCTGTGAGCGACTCTCTCCAGGTGAGAGAGTGCGCAAAGGAAGGAGAGAACTCCTGGAAGGAACCCTGTAGCTGCCACAGAGCCCAGAGACTTCCATTCTAGCCTGTTCCTATAACCCAAGGCAAGGGAGATTAGCAGTTGAAGGGCTGTCCAGGTGACAGAAAAGGTGTATACTCCTAGGGTGGAACAGGCATGTGGGGAATGAGGGTCTGTGGGCAGTGAGCGTGGGAGGTTCCTTGGAGAGAATCCCTTCCTTGTGGTTGTGTGTTGTTTTCCCTGTAACCTCAGCCTATCCTAGATTTCCTTGCCTTGGGGTGGAGCTTAGTCCCAGCTCGGGGGTGACCCATTGTTGAGTGCGGTCTAAGGCTGGGAGGTTCATGGAAGGCATGCACTTGGTTTGTGGATTCTACCACTGCTAAAAGATAAGTATCTGATTATGTTTTTATCACGTTTTGCATGACTCTACTGCTTATGTTATCATGATTTCCATTGTGTATACGAATTATTATGGAATGCTATGGATTGTTAATTATAGCAGTAAATAATATGTCTTTTTTTACTCTGTTCTTAAATGAGTTAGGTATAGAGTGGTGTTATAACCTTCCCTTAATAGCAATTAAACCTTGGTAGTTGAAAAGCTGCGCTACATATTCTAGACAATTAAACACAATCATAGACACTACATTTATGATAGCCTTGTGATGCCCTCAATAACATAATAGTTAAGCATGACCATGTATATGAGCAACTTGATCATTCCATTCTAACAACATGTAATGATAAGCCTTTTATTTCATCCACCAATAAACTTCAATACTTTATGTCTCCATTCAAAGCTTGATCAACTAACAAATTACAAGAGTTTATGCCCCTTTATGGCCCTATTTAAATAATTGCAAATAAATTGTTTTTGAAATCAACACTTGCTTTATATCTTTATATCATCGACTAGATACAATTACCTTCTCGAGTTTTATTGTTGGAAATGGATTTGTCTCTTTTCTCATTCTCCATTTTGTAGCATAGTTAATATTACTTAATTGTATCATCACACAAGGCACATTAGATATATTTGAATTTTTTTTCATATAGTCATACAAGGCATATTAAGTTTGAAATTAATCTCTATGAGTTCTTTTTAAAACAATAATTTAAATTTTTACGATTCTTTATTGGATCATGTTGTCATTGATGTCAAATGATTGAAGTCAAAAGTCTAAGGATTGATTGATGTCAAAGGAATTATGTCTTGTCATAGTATATTGATGAAGTATGCATTGTCAATGGATTGATCACTATGTTGCATAGATGAAGATGGATAAATGTGTTTTCATTGATGGTTTCATCGATGTGTTTTCATTGATGGTTTGATGCATTCATGTATTGATGGTTGGATCATGTGATCATTCATGGAATCAATGATAAAGGGACAATGTCATAGTAATGTATTGTCATGGTTATTCCAGTGGGTTTGATGTAAAGATGACTCATTATTGTCTTGCCATGGTTGATAGAGAGTACAAATGGATGAACTCCAAAGTGGTCCCCTTATGGTGAAATTCCTCACGGGAAGATGCTTTGTGGTTGAGTTATCTAGTAGTATGGTTAGAGACCCCATGCTTAATTGTGGAATAATGAGATGAAGATCAGTGAATTTTTCAATGAAATTATCCTAGATGGATAGTGCTTGTTGTTACGAGGGAAAAAATCTCTATGTCCTGGGTAAACCACAACAGACAGGTATGACTGCAAAAATCTACTCAATTCCAACATATGCTATATAAACTAATGTGTAAGCGAGATAAGAAAAAATCCTACCTCGTTCCAATGTTTGAAGATGTCCACCGTTGAGCACTTTGACTCAAAACTTTATACCTACGATAAGTTCTCAACAAGAAAGTAGAGCAAGCATATGGTGATAATATAAAAGGTTAGCATAGTAGATAGCATAATCCATTAATACACATTACAAACATGCCCATGGATAATAATCATATATTTGCATGATACCAATAGGACGAGAAAGGAGTATTTCTATTAATAAATGATAAGCATAAGTGATAACATTACAGACTTCCGTGTCGTCATGGTTTAGAACCAAGAAACCAAGTTCCTTCCAACTAGGTCTCCAACACTTCAATCCTCCACCAAAGGAAATCTCATAGAAAAGAGACAATGAGGTTCTCTCAACAATAGGGAAAGAGCTTGGGGGCTGAACATTGTGTTCAGACTTGAGGGACAAAGGGATGCAGACTCAATATGAAGTAATTTCTCCAGAGTAACTTTGCTCTCAAAGTTGAATGCTTTCTCTCCTTTTCCATAGCTCAGAATTGTTCTCTTATAGCCTTCAAAATGCAACTGAAGGGCCGAGTTAGAACGTTTCTAGTATATGGAAGGTCAAGGATCATAGATCTCCTATCATGACATGGAAACCTGACTTCATTTTTGTATTTGTTGGCACAAATCCCGATGTACGTGGGCTGTAGTGGAGCAGCATGCGTATACGCATGTTGTATAGTAGATAGGGCACATATATGTGGAAAACTATGTATTTTTAGATCTGGATTAATAAAAAAGGGATAACAAGTCTGCATAGGGAAAGGGGAAAATCCCCTCTGTGCAAGATAACAATGGTGAGGCAAATATTGCTATAACATATGCCCCCTAATGTGTGATATTAGAGGAGTATCTGCGATGGCCGAAATACATTATAAATTACCTAGAAGTGGATTGGTGTAAACCCAGCTAGAAAGACTAGTTGCTCATTACATTCTGTGTTGACTTGTCATACATGGTTGCCAATAGAATACAATGTAGATCCATGTGGAAAATATAACAAATAAGTGTCTGTGGCCATGAATAGGAAAATACAAATGCATTTATATGCCAAAAGTTGTCATAATCATGAACAAAGCCCAGTAGAACCAGTCTCAAAACCAATCTGAAGATATCTGTATACAATGGAGTATAATCTGATGTCCCATGATTACTGAAGTCAAATAGGTGTTGGTCCAATTACAAGGAAGAAACAACTAAGGAACACTGTGGCCACATAGTGATGTCTTCAAGTCTTCTACACATCAGCCAAAGGTGCAAGTCTACATCACGTGAATAAAGGAATTGAGGTTGATCATAATGAGATATCATTTGATTACCGGTCATTGAGGTATACCATTAACAAATGCGAGACAACCTACCAATAATGAAAGTAGATATCAAGGCACCGAGCACATTCATACAAGTGTGAATAAAGGAGTCGATGTCGAACACCTGAGGAATCCATTGATCAGGAGACATTGATGTATTCCCATCTGTCAATGGTGAGAGATCCTACCACTAATGACTGCAAGTCTCAAGGTACTCATAAAACTCTAGGTCCCATATCCAGAATAAATGAGTTGGAGTCAATGGAAAGAGACCCATGGAAAGAGAGCATTAAGGCATCTCTCATCGGTCAACATGAGGAACAAAGCAAGAGCTTCATAATTTGGTGGAGATCAGACGAAGAACATGTTGACGAACCAATGACCCTGTGCATCTTTCGCGTGTGTCAAATGCAAGTGGTACATGAAAAAGACCCTCTGAATAACATCCAATGATGAAAAATGCTGACAAAGGAGAGGAAACCACCAATAAGGTTAATGGCATCCAAGACACTACACGAATCCCAAAGTGTGAATAGATTTCTTGCCGCCGAACACAAGGGAAGCCACGCAGTCAACGACTAATGATGAAATATCGGCTACTGGGTTTAAGGTGACCTACCAATTGTTAGCGATATTTCTTGTCTTGGGATTAGGCGTACCCAGGTCTGCAATTTGTACAGGAAGCACCTGAGCATAGCACAAGAGAATCTCATTTTTTAGCAGCAAGTCAAGTGAGCGGGCAAAGTTTTTCCATCAGCGGCCGAGATCCATCCATAGAAGCGGATCGATGTCCATCAGGTTTTCGGGGCCGATCAATTGCCCAGGGTTTAGCAAGGGGAAGTGCCATGGTTCAAAACAAATCTGGACCATCAGATCCAACCAGGACAGATGGCATCCCATCGGCGTATCGAGTATCGGAGTTTCGAGGAGCAGGCACCCCTCATTTCTTACATTTTGAAACCCCGAACCCTGAATTTCCGATGGCGCCCAGAATTGGGCCCATGGTTTTGGTGCCTAGTCATCAAGGAGGAGGCATGGGGGAGGGGCATTTATGTTTTTCATTTGGCCACTCGGGCCCCGAAGCGTTGAGCTTAATCGCAGAAGGAAGGCACGATGATGTTCCAGATGCCAATTCAACGTGGGCTAAATCCCAGTACCTGCTGGAGATTAATGAAGAAAAGAGAGGATGGCTCAAAACTCACATCACTCATTTATTATAGAGTATGGAGATCCTAGCCGAAAGTCTACCCGGGAAGGTCCCTTGTACCTTTTCTCTTCAGGAAGGTCACGCCGAGTCTTCAACTCGCTAGAGGAACCCGCACATGCCAATTCAACATTCAAAGGGCTCAGCTACCCCCTGGTGTGAGCCATGCTGAATTAAAGAAGGCGTATGATAGGGGAACAAAGGAAATATTTGATTGAGGAGACATCACCCATTGAAAGTTCTGAGACGCCTCTATTGGGCGAAAGGAAGAGAAGAGTATATGTAGGCATTTTTTCCATTTTGTAATGATCGATGGTTGAGTAGAGCTCCCTACTGTAATGTTTTAACAACTATTCTAGCTTTCAGCTTATGCATCTGTATATGAGATTTCTTGTTTTATGATAGACAGTTCTTCTTACTCCATCTAATTTTCATCTCATGCTAACAGGATTCGTGATTCACTGATTCGTGCAAATTATTGCAGTTATGATATGATAAAAGATTTATTGTTGCATTGCTGCATTCTCTGGCTTTTGCGTTTGAATGTAAGATGATATTGCATTTGGACATCTTCTTCCTCAGTCTGTTAGAAACCTGTTGTTTTTAATAGACCTCCGCTTTTCTCTTGTATAAGTCTTCCACCTGTTCACCCTTTACTATAGCTCACTGTCTGAAATTTACGCAAGACCTCACTTGCTCATGCATACCTGGCCTGGTTTCAGAGTTGGAACGCTATTGTTTTGATTTTCCCTCCATTCGATCACCCATCTACAAACAACTGTGACATAAAACCGATGGGCATCGAGCTCTGCTCCTGTTAGCAATCTAGGAGTGACTTCCGTCGCCAACATTTCTGGTGCCGTTGTCGGGGACGAAATTGAATATTTTCCCCAGGATTGACGACAACGATTAGCTGATTCTGAAGGTGCATCAGATATCAGAATTATCAAGATTGTTGCTGTGCACCTAGCGACTCCATTGTGTCGACTCCGCTGGGGAGAACCTGCTCTATTAATTGTGGCTTTCAGAGGCAGACACACGCGGTCTCATCCACAACTGCCCCTAGCTACACCTCAAACCGATCCAAAGGTGGTTTCCAGAAAAGGAAAGGCCCCTGAAGAAGAAGCTTCCACCGCTGAAACAAGTAATCCACCATCTCCTTCTGTAAGAACTCCATTTTCTCCTCCTCAGTTTCTTAATAGACCTCCTTCAGAAGTTTCCCGTTTCCTGAATTTTGGGAGTGTTCCTGCTGAGTTTTCCCCTCCTAGTCTGGGATTGGAGGGAGAAATCCTTGTCACTCCCCTCTCCTCTGAAGCTATACCTTGGTGTAGACCCAGGACCATAGAAGATCTCCCCACTCCTGCACAAGGAGGATCACCTGCTGACTTAAGCTCATTAGTCTTCTCCTTAAACCCAGTCTTGTTTCCCACTCCTCTTCGAGACTCGTTTCCTGCAGCCCCTTCACAAACTCCTTCTCCTCCAAGTTCTCCTCCACCTAGTATCCCCATGGCTGGTGCTAATCCCCCTATGACCAGGATGGAGGCTATTATAGCCGCTAGGTATGCTCCCCTTGTGTTACCTCAGCCCCTCAACGCCCTCCCATTAGATGGTTACCTCAAGCAACTACCCAAGTTCACGGGTGAAGGGGACGTAACTGCAGATGAACACCTAGAAGCCTTTTATAGTTTCACAGATGATAATGTCATCATGCATGCAGACGTATGGATGAGGATTTTTGTCCATAGTCTCTAAGGAGAGGCTAGAAAATGGTTCAAGGCCCTGCCTCCCGGATCTATTGATGGGATCAAAGATTTAGATAGTACCTTTCTGAGACAGTGGTGAGATAAAAAAGATTTCATGTATTACATGACAGAGTTTGGGTCGTTGAAAAGAAAGGAAGGAGAGTCTATCTCTGACTTCTCCAAGAGATTTAATAAAATTTACAACAGAATCCCTGCTGAGATAAAACCCTCCGAAGCTTCTGCAAAGATCACTTACTCCAACGCTTTTGATCCTGATTTCTGCTTACTTCTAAGGGAGAGAAGAGATACTATGCTGGCCCACATGCAAGATGTAGCCGTGGAGGTAGAATCCAACATATTGGCCGTCAACCGACTCAGAAACACAGGTGATAGAAATACATCTAGGAACAAGCCTGAAGCTTCCTCATCCAGTTCCTCTCCCCTACCCCATCAGACAGATGAGACAGCTAGAGCAATAAAATCGCTTGCTGCCAAGATGGAGAGGTGGGAATTAGAGGGGAAGCCCATGTTCAGAAATCCCCAGAATACTGACAGTATAGGTTTCATACGACCTGCTAACAATATGCCTCAGGTTTTCCCGAGGGAACAAAGAGGAAAAGACAGAGAAGATCAAAGGGTTCAACCCCCCTCCAAAACAACTTAGTTGATCATGAGGAAAGAGAGGAGATAGGCGATTTTGGCCCTGAGATTCATTGTATTGAAGACACTCCCCCTTTTCCTCATTTGACGTAGTCCGCATATGAAGAATCCCTGATGAGCGCTCAGATTCATGAGTTGGGGAAAGAGCAAGGGGACAGTCACACTTCTAACAGATATAATCTCAGGTTGAGAAGGAGAGAAGGAGACTTTGACAGCCCAGACCGACCTCTCATAGCAAAAAAACCTACTAGATCTGCAATAGCCGCTACTAAAGATAAAAGAGCTCAGAGCACTTTGCCAGTAGTCAAAGAACCTGTCACTGAGGTAAGGGAAGCCCCTAAGCCCATTCCATCCTTCAATTTTGAACATGAAATTCAAAAGATCAGGATCCCCGTTCCCCTCTCAGAGCTAGTTAAAAACGAAGATTTTAAAAGATCCCTCTCCAAGCTACTACAATCCGAATCCCCCCAGCCCCCCTCTGACTCAGTAAACCTTCAAGATGAGAAGCCAGTCGTCATCTTAGGCCCCATGGTAGAAGATAGAGATGACTCATCCCCCCCTTTCTACACATCCCTGAACATACATGATAAAGTGCTGCATAACTGCCTCATGGATTCAGGGGCTTCCCATAACCTTATGCCAAAAATAGTCATGGAAGAATTGGGACTGGAGGTGACAAGAACTTATCATGATTTATATTCTTTCGATTCAAGGAGAGTGCATTGTCTAGGAGTCATCAAAGACCTGGTGGTTTCCCTGTTTCAGCTGCCCATGAAAAGTGTGGTCATGGATATCGTGGTAGCTGACGTTTCCCCCAAATTTGGTATGCTATTGTCTAGGTCATGGATTAAAAAACTTAGAGGGACATTGCAGATGGATCTCACATATGCCACCATTTCAGTCTTTGGAGGGGAACAAAGGAGATTATACAGAGAAGCCCAGCTAGCCTATATTGTCAGTGATGAAGCAAATCCTACCAATCACCCCATCTTTGCACTTGACACCGACTTGGGGTCTAGTTTGCTGCAGCTTACCGACGCCCCTGAAAGATCTTTACTAATCAGAAAACATCCCAGCCCTGATCATCCAATTTCCCCTCAGAGCTCCCCTGTGTGGAAGATGCTTTTTGACCGAGCTTCTTCTAGCGAAGGTGTTGGCACTGGAGTGGTTTTCATATCACCTTGTCAAAAAGTCGTGTCCCTGTCATACAAGATGGAATTCGAAGCCACCAACAACATGGCAGAGTATGAAGCTCTTGTTCTGGGTATGAGGGCTGCAAAGGAAATGGGAATTAAAGAAATAGCAATACTCAGAGATGCTGAGTTGATTATTCAATAGGTAAGGAATGCTTATCGTTCCAATAATCCCCGGCTCAGGAATTATCGGAATGAAGTATGGGACCTTATTGATAATTTCTTATTGGCTTTTAACATTTCTTTCATTCCAAGGGGAGAAAATACTTTGGCCGATTCTTTAGCTGTCTCATCTAGTTTGCTCAAATTTCCTCTGCCGCCTATGGTAAAAAATGATGTTGATATAAGATATAGGCCCTCGGTGCCGGACAATGTCAAGCATTGGAAGGTGTTCGAGGATGATTCGGAATTTGAAAGGTTTCTCCAATCGGTTGACAAATTTTCTGCGTTGCATATTGACCAAGATCCCGACCTGGAAGGTGACCCTCGTCCCGAGGAGTTTTTAAATAAAATCGCTAATCATCAGATCATTCAGCTGCCCAACAATCACATTCTGAGAGGACTTGTCCCTTTAGAAATATTGTTCGATGGGAATGATGTGCCAGTAAAGGGTAGGGTCTCAAATAAAGATTCTGATACAACCGAATGCAACATTGGTTCACAGGGGGAGCCTAGATTCGTCAAATTGTCAAGCAACCTGACCAGCGAATAGAGGGCCGAGTACACGGATTTGCTGAGAGAGTTCGCCGATGTGTTTGCATGGACATATGAAGACCTCAAGACCTATGACACATCTATCATTGAGCACAAGATTCCACTAAAGGAAGAGGCTAGACCATTTAGACAAAAGCTGAGACAGATAAATCCCATGTTGCTACCTATCATGGAAAAAGAAGTGAAGAAATTGTTAGATGTCCAAATTATTGTCCCCTTGAGATATTCTGAATGGGTGGCCAACTTGGTCCCAGTAAGGAAGAAAAGTGAAGAAATCAGGCTTTGTGTCGATTTTAGGAACCTGAATAAAAGCTCAAAGAAAGACAATTACCCCCTACCTAAGATGGAACATATATTGCAGAGGGTAACTGGTGCATCCAGGATATCCATGATCGATGGGTTTTCTGGCTATAATCAGATATCGGTCATGCCTAAGGATAGGGAGAAGACAACCTTCACCACTCCTTGGGGCACGTTCATGTATGCCAAAATTCCATTTGGGTTGATGAATGCAAGAGCAACATTTCAGCAAGCCATGGATATAGCCTTCATCGGAGAAAAAGACCGGTTTGTAGTGATCTACCTAGACGACATCACGATCTTCTCCAGGTGTTATAAGGAGCACCGCTGCCATTTAAGGAGAGTTTTCTCGAAGTGCCGGAGGTTTGGTCTTTCCCTGAACCCCAAGAAGTCCCTATTTGCTATGCAGGAAGGGAAGTTATTGGGACACATAGTATCAGTAGAGGGAGTGAGTATTGATCCCAGCAGGGTGGAGGCAATTCAAGCCTTGTCACTTCCCAGGTCTAAAAAAGAGGTTCAGGCCTTTTTGGGAAAAATTAATTTTCTAAGGAGATTTGTCTCAAATTTTTTCGAGCTAGTGAAACACATCACGACCATGCTTAGGAAGGGAAACAAAGTGAAATGGACCGTTGAGCCCAGGGCCTCTTTTGACCAAATAAAAAGGGCATTGACTGAGGCACCTGTGCTTATCAGTCCTGACTATTCCAAAGAGTTCCTAATTTTCTCCTTTTCTTCTTTTGATACAGTGGCGGCAGTCTTATTGCAGAAAAATGAGGAAGGGCGTGAGCAGCCCATCGCCTTCTCCAGTAGGGTGTTAAGAGACGCAGAGAGCAGGTATGAAATCATGGAGAAGCAGGCCTATGCCTTAGTGAAAGATCTTAAAGCTTTTAGAGTCTATGTCTTGCATTCAAAAGTAACAACATATGTTCCTTTAGCTTCCGTGAAGGACATCCTTGTGCAGCCCGACGTAGACGGGAAAAGAGGCCGATGGATCGCAAAAATTATAGAATTTGACTTAGAAATAAAACCCACCAAGTTGGTTAAGGGGAAAGGTTTAGCCAAGCTACTGGCTGAATCCAACTGCAAATCCTTGGGAGTTAGTTTCATCAATACTCGCCTAGGACCTCAGCAAGCTGAATCGCCCAACCAATGCTCTCAAGACGACTTATTACTAGCAGGATGTGCATGGTATCGTGACATTCTATATTTTCTGTAGGAGTTGAAGCCCCCCGATGGAATGGGAAAAAGTAAAGCGAGGGATCTCAAGCTCAAGGCAGTCAGGTATTTCCTCATTGACCAAACCTTGTATTGGAAAGACCCTCTAGGGGTATTTCTGAGATGCCTGGACCTGCAGGAGGCCCAAAAGGTTACCTTTGATTTTCATAGTG
Source organism: Picea abies (assembly GCA_900067695.1). Taxonomy (NCBI): domain Eukaryota; kingdom Viridiplantae; phylum Streptophyta; class Pinopsida; order Pinales; family Pinaceae; genus Picea; species Picea abies. Next base: position 11,946 of record CBVK0100981427.1, read on the forward strand.
GCCTTTGCGGAGGTCATCATTTCTGGAAGACCACAACCCACAAGATACTCTGAGCTGGGTATTACTGGCCCACTTTATTCCCCAATGTTTGCAGGGAGATCAGGGCTTGCACCAAGGGTCAAAATTCTCAGGAAAACAACAACTCAAATCATTGCCATTGAAGCCTATAGTATCTCCATCTCCTTTTCAGTAGTGGGGGTTGGACTTCATTGGAGAAATTCATCCTCCCTCAAGTGGTCAACACAGATGGATTCTGACAACGACAAATTATTTCACCAAATGGATAGAAGTTGTCCCCACCAGAAGCACATCACACAAAGTAGTTATCAGCTTCCTGGAGAATATCATAGCCAGATTTGGCTGTCCCAGCAGGATCATCACCGATAACGCTGCTTCTTTCAAGTCTGAGCCTCTAATTAAGTTCTGCAAACAGTTCCAGATATCACTAGTTCACTCCACTCCCTACTATCCCCAAGGCAATGGTTTAGTAGAGTCCTCCAACAAAATCCTGATAAGGATCATTAAAAGAATATTGGAGGACAACCAAAGGGCCTGGGATTCAAAGTTGAAATTTTCTCTGTGGGCTGATCATGTCACAACGAAGAAGTCTCTGGGAACTTCACCATTTCAACTAGTCTACGGAGCAGAGGCAGTTTTCCCTACCCAGCTCGCCTTACATGTGGAAAAGTTATTTCAAGACTACGAGGGAGAACCAGATCATATGATCAGAAGAATTCATCAGATATTGGAAGTGCAACAGATCAAAGAACAAGTGAGGGATGCAGCTTACAGTCATCAGCAGAAGATCAAACAGGCTTTTGACAGGAAGGTCAGGAAAAAGGAGTTCGAGATCAGGGATTTGGTATTTAAATGGGATGCACCCAGACTGGATAAAGGCAAGCACAGCAAGTTCAACGCCCTCTAGATCGGCCCCTTTAAAGTCTCTGAGATTTTCTCCAATAACACATATGGGTTGCAGGATCTGGAGGGTGACGAGGTTTTCAACAACCCAGTGAATGGGCATTTTTTGAAAAAATGTTTTATTTGAGCCTTAGACGGCTCCTCTGTTTGTAAATATTGTCCTTTTTACCTTTGTGTATTTTCTTTTTACATGTTTTCGGCTTAATAGGTGACTCCATATCCAAATAGCAAGGCACTGAGGCTGCATAAGGAGTTCTTAGAGCATTGTAGGTACAACTCTATCCCCCATGGAGCCTAATGTTAGCGATATTTCTTGTCTCGGGATTAGGCGTACCCAGGTCTGCAAGTTGTACAGGAAGCACCCGAGCATAGCAAAAGAGAATCCCATTTTTTAGCAGCAAGTCAAGCGAGCGGGAAAATTTTTGCCATCAGCGGTCGACATCCATCCATAGAAGCGGATCGATGGCCATCGGGTTTTTGGGGCCGATCAGTTTCCCGGGGTTTAGCAAGGGGAAGTGACATGGTTCAAAACAAATCTGGACCGTCTGATCCAACTGGGACAGATGGCATCCCGTCGGCGTATCGGGTATCAGAGTTTCGAGGAGTAGGAACCCCTTGTTTCTTACATTTTGAAACCCCGAACCCCGAATTTCCGATGGCTCCTAGAATCAGGCCCATGGTTTTGGTGCCTGGTCATCAAGAAGGAGGCCTAGGGGAGGGGCGTTTATGTTTGTCATTTGGCCAGTCGGGCCTCGAAGCGTCGATCTTAATCGTAGAAGGAAGGCACAATGATGTTCTAGATGCCGATTCAACGTGGGCTAAATCCCAGTACCTGCTGGAGATTAATGAAGAAAAGAGAGGATGGATCAAAACTCACATCACTCATTTATTACAGAGTATGGAGATCCCGGCCGAAATTCTACCTGGGAAGGTCCCCTGTATCGGTTCTCTTCAGGAAGGTCACACCGAGTCTTCAACTCACCAGAGGAACCCGCACACACCAATTCAACATTCAAAGGGCTCAACTACCCCCTGGCGTCAGCCATGCTGAATTAAAGAGGGCGTATGACAGGGGAACAAAGGACATATTTGATTGAGGAGACGTCACCCATTGAAAGTTCTGAGACGCCTCTACTAGGCGAAAGGAAGAGAAGAGTATATGTAGGCATTTTTTCCATTTTGTAATGATAGATGGTTGAGCAGAGCTCCCTACTTTAATGTTTTAACAACTATTCTAGCTTTCAGCTTATGCATCTATATATGAGATTTCTTGTTTTATGACAGACAGTTCTTCTTACTCTGTCTAATTTCATCTCATGCTAAGAGGATTCATGATTGACTGATTCGTGCGAATTATTGCAGTTATGATATGATAAAAAAATTATTGTTGCATTGTTGCATTCTCTGGCTTTTGCGTTTGAATGTAAGATGATATTGCATTTGGACGTCTTCTTCCTCAGTTTGTTAGAAACATGTTGTTTATAATAGACCTCCACTTTTCTCTTGTATAAGTCTTCCGCCTGTTCACCCTTTACTACAACTCACTGTCTGAAATTTACGCAAGACCTCACTTGCTCATGCATACCTGGCCTAGTTTCAGAGTTGGAACACTATTGTTTTAAGTTTCCCTCCATTCGATCACCCATCTACAAAAAACCGTGACATAAAACTGATGGGCGTCAGGCTCTGCTCCTGCTAGCAATCCAGGAGTGACTTCCGTCGCCAACACCAATGATGAAAGTAGGGCTAGGGTGGATGATAAGACCATAGTATCATGTGATTCTGAGACAAATTGAGGGTGTGGCCGACATGCAAAGTCAAGAGTTCTGAGGAATGGCCAACACAGGTTGATAGACTTCCTTTGAACAAGAGCATGAGACATATGGTATAATATGACAACATAGACTCAATGATGTAACTATTAGATGCAAGAGGCATCAATAATGTTCTCTATAGGGATTGGAAGGGTAACCAGTGAGTAGAAAAAACTCTGTAACAAGATCAACTTCCTAAGGCAATTATAAACCCAAAATTGTGATGACAAAAGGACTCAATAACTTTGTGCTATGTTCACAGGAGACATGACTACTGCCAAATATAATATAGTACTCCCTTCTTGCTCATCTTTTTTTTTTTTAATAACAAATGAATGCTATGATACAAGGGAGGAAACAAGTGTCGCAAGTAAGAAAAACTAGTTCTAGCAATGTAACGTACCTATGCTCAATGCAATGAAATGCATACGGGAGATGGGAAATTAGGGTGATGTTCCCTCCAGGGTATAGGGTGTCAAATTGTGAAGGATATAAAAAAGGCTCTGCTTGGTTGAGGATGCAAAAACTGCTTAGACAATAGTTTATAACACAAAAATAGAACCGGCTAAAGGCTCAATACTGCAAGCGAGGGCATGAGATGCAATCACAACTAAACACCAAAAACTGTCCCTTTTTATGTCTTTTAGTCTACTTGGTGTGAAAAAGGGATAAACTTGTGCCAAATAGGTGTCTTGTCAAATCCAATTTACGAGTGTGGAAAAGACAAGTTCACTTGGAAATCTTTTCTATTTTTGGTAACGAGTCAGAAAAGAGATTAACTAAGACTCACGACCTTTCAAATCCAATTTAACGAGTGTGAAAGGGACAAATCACTCGACAATATTTTCAGTTTTTAGACGAGTTGGAAAATAGCTTAACTAAGACTCGTTTTGGGAGTCCGCGGGGGATAAAGCCGCATGTGTATGAGTGATAAATGAGGCTCATCATAAAGTCATGTATCAAGCTATAATGGACTCCTGGTCCTAAGAAAAAAACTCGGCATGGGCACCAAATGACAAAGAGGATCTAACTAGGGCACCCATGTTTGGTAAGTCTCTACCATTTATTAACGACACTACTTATATCAAACATAAGGTTCTGTGTCACGATAAATGGGTTTGTACCTAAGGCATAAAAATAAGTGTTTAGAGGATAATGAAAAAATGCACGATGGAGTGGATACCTATCCTATATGCTAGGTTATGAAAATACCTGCCCGAGGTGATCCTATATGCTAGGTTATGAAAATACCTGCCCGAGGTGATGAACGACCAATCATAACATTGAAATCCACAAGACATCTGGGTCAAAACTACAAAATATAGCTCAAAACCACTCTTGTATTAGTCCATTAGGTGAAAAAATGGCATGAAACTATATAAAGTGGGTAAAAATAACTTATAAATAGTAATAAAATAAAAAATTACTATACTATTTTGATTTTCACCCAAATAGTGCAATTTGGACCAAAATACCTCCAAGATTTAAACGACGATTGCAGGAGCATCAAGCAACAAAATCATGAACCGTATGGATCAGGTAACTCTACTTCTCATCCTCTTCAAATTTAGTGGATTGCATTTTTGAATTAGTTTCCAGTTTTTTAGTTATCGAGAGCGTAAAATGTGGATTTTGTTGTACGTGGGCTGGCTTTGTTTAGGTCGCATATACGACGAGGTATACGCCACTGTGTGAACCACATGGGGCATATATCGATCCCTACACGCGACTATATTCAAAGGAAGCTAT
>CBVK0100981436.1:0-12268 GCA_900067695.1 Picea abies
GATGAAATTTTTCTTTCTCAAGGGAAATATACAGTTGATATACTGCACAGATTTGGTATGCTAGACTGTAAATCCATGTCTACACCCATGGTATCTAACTTAAAGAAGTTACATGAGTCAAATTCTGAATCAGACTTGGTGAACCCATCCTTATATAGCCAGCTTATTGGATCCTTAATGTAGTTAATCCATACAAGGCCAGATATATGCTTTGTTGTAAGCGACTTGAGTCAGTTCATGTCTAAGCCAAGACACAGACATCGGATTGTTGCCAAACATATTCTCAGATATTTGAAAGGATCCATTGCATATGGACTTAGATACACTTCCAGTGGAGGAGTGTTGCTTCATGGTTATGCTAATTCAGACTAGGTTGGGAGCTCAATGGACCGGAAGAGTACTTTCGGATGCTGTTTTAGCTTGGGTTCAGCTATGATATCTTGGTCAAGCAAGAAACAGAGCTCTATAGCACAAGGCACAACTGAAGCAGAGTATATAGCAGCTAGTGATGCAAGCAGAGAAGCAATGTGGCTGAGAAAGCTTCTATATGGGTTGTTTCAAGAGAGGTTAGAAACAACTGTTATCCATTGTGATAACCAGAGTTGCTTAAAGCTCACAGAGAACTGAGTCTTCCATGACAGATCAAAGCATATTGAGATGAAATATCATTCATCAGAGACATGGTCCAAAGATGTACCATCAAGTTGCAGTACATTCGTACTGATGAACAGATAGCAGACATTTTTACTAAGCCTCTGTATCTTGGAAAATTTGTGTACTTCTGGGACAAGCTTGGTATGGCAGAAAATGTTGAAATATTGTAACTGCAAAGAGTATTCTATTTCTTATTGAGCCATTATTCATTAGATCAATCCCCTTTTGTGGACTGATCATGTCGGGCATTGTAATTGACCAAATCCCCTTTTGCGGATTGGTCAAACCTTAATTGTATTATGTAAATTAAGAAGTCGGCCCCTAGGCCTAATTAAAGTGGTTTTAACCACTAAGAAAACAAGTCGACCCTGCTCAACGAAGAGACACCTGCATGCTTGTATAAATAAAGGAAGCCAACACCTCATTATCTCACTCACTCATTCGCTCATCAAGTGCGCAAGTTTGGAGAGCTGCAGTTGGGAGAAGAAGGAAGAGAGTGGCGCATTGCTTAGTGTTGGATATTCTCTAGTGTTTTCGTTTATTGTCTTGGCATTGTATTAGCTATCTATATTAAGGAAGTTTTGTTGGGTTTTCTCCCCCATGAGGGTTTCCCATTATAAATGTTGTGTATCTTGTGATTGTGTTTCTCTCAGTGGTCCTACATATGTTATGGTTATCTAGTAAATAGAAAAGAAACCTAATAATAGCTCAAAACTTAACATGGTAACAGAGCTAAATTGAAGAGAGCATCTTTCACTGGATAAAGAAAAACGTCATTGTTGTCGTACAAGAAAATTAGGGCTTTGTGTTGGAGAGGAATTTTTGCCTAAAAACCATCTAGAAAAGTATGCCCTACCCTAGTGAATCTTTTACCAGCTTGAACGCACCTTTTCAGTGGACAGAGCCTCTGAAAAGTCAAACCCTAGTTTTTGACTGGTACCAGAAAACCAAAAGTACCAGAAAGCAAAAAAACCAGGAAACCAGTACTAGAAGTACTAGTCCAGATTTCCGCAAGCTCAATTTCAAGGGGTAAAATTTGGATTTTCAGAAATCTGAGTGCACCAGCTTACTCGCCTCAGCTCAGCGCATCTAGTCCCTGGATCAGAATTTCAAAATTTGAAGTTTGAAAAATTAGGGTTTCCTCATACCTCTGATAGAATTAATGAAAACATAACCTTTTAGAAAGTTTGTTCTCAAGGCATTGCAGCCCCCTACTCATGTCACCTTTTCAGATACTATCAACCTTGAAGATGAGAATCCTGCTATAACCATTGGACCTCATATTGAAGACAGGACTGATGCTTCTCCTCCTTTCTACATATCTCTGAACATTCATGACAAAATATTGCATAATTGTTTAATGGATTCGGGAGCTTCACACAATGTCATGTCAAAAGTGGTAATGGATGAATTAGGTTTAGACGTCACTAAGCCTTACCTAGACCTATATTCATTTGACTCCAGGAAAGTTAAATGTCTGGGAGTCATTAAAGACATGGTTGTTACTCTATCTCAGTTACCTGTGAAAAGTGTGGTATTGGATGTTATTGTGGCTAACATACCTCCTAAATTTGGGATGCTTCTGTCAAGGTGATGGGCTAAAAAAGTAGGAGGCACATTACAAATGGATCTCAGTTATGCTACCATACTTGTGTTTGGTGGAGAACATCAGAGACTGTACAGGGAAGTAAGGTTGGCTTACTTGGTAAGTGATCATGAAAATCCTAGTAATCATCCCATATATGTTGTAGAAGATGAACTTGGCTCTTCTATTTTTCACATTGGTGATCAGATCGCTGAAACATCAGTTAGAAAAATAATACCTACAGTTGAAGACTGTGCAAAACAAATTGTCTGGAAAATTTTTTTTGATGGGGCTTGCTCAAAAGAAGGCTCTAGGGCTGGGATTGTTTTCATTTCCCCTACCAAAGAAGTCATTCCTATGTCATACAAACTAGAATTTGATACAACCAACAACATCAGTGAATATGAAGCTCTGTTGTTAGGATTGAAAGCTGCTAAAAATATGGGTATAGATAAACTTTTTGTTTTTGGAGATTCAAAACTTATTATCCATCAGATAAAAAACATTTATCAGACCAAACAGCAGAGGTTAAAGCAATATAGGAATGAGGTGTGGAATTATGTGGATAATTTCTTCTTGGCATTCAACATCACTTTTGTGCACAGGAATTTGAATCAGCAGGCTGACTCTTTAGCACTTGCAGCCAGTAATTTCAAGACTCCAATTTTTCCTAACTTAAAATTTGAGATTGAGGTTAGACATAGACCCTCAATACCAAACAACATAAAAAATTGGCAAGTTTTTAAAGATGACCAGGAGATTCAAAGATTCTTAAAGACTATTGATGAATTTTCTTATATTTCAATAGATCAGGATAATGAGAACGATGATATGGAAGTTCATGCTGCAAATGTTCTTCAAGACAGTGTTTTTGGGCACAAAATTATTGAATTAAAAACAAATCAGCTGCCTAAAGGTTTGGTTCCACTTGAGAGATTATTTGACAACAACGATGTTTCCAGAAAAGTTGTTATTCAAACATAAGAGATTGATGTGATAGACTCTGATATCAGTTCAGATTTAAATCCCATAATGGTGAAATTATCTAGAAAACTGTCAGAAAAACAGAGAGACAAGTATGTATTTGATGAAACAGTATTCAGATGTGTTTGCCTGGTCTTATGAAGACCTAAAGGTTTTTGATATAGAGATTATGCAGCACAAGATTCCTTTAAAGCCTGGGTCAAAACCTTTTAAGCAGAAGTCTAGGCAATTCAATCCATTGTTGTTACCCATAATAGAAAAAGAACTGAAAAGGTTATTCGATACCAAAATTATAGCACCACTGAGATACTCGGAGTGGGTAGCTAATTTAGTACCCGTCAGGAAAAAGAGTGGAGAGATAAGGCTTTGTGTGGACTTCAGAAATTTGAACAGATCTTGTTTAAAAGACAATTATCCATTACCAAAAATGGATCAGATTTTACAAAGAGTAGTAGGGGCACAGAAGATTTATATGCTTGATGGCTATTTAGGGTATAATCAAATATCAGTAATGGAAGAAGATAAGAAGAAAACAGCTTTTACCACTCCCTGGGGCACTTTCATGTATGAAAAGATGCCTTTTGGATTGATGAATGCAGGAGCAACTTTTCAGAGGGCTATGGATATTGCATTTATTGGTGAGAAAGACAGGTTTATGGTTATTTATCTTGATGACATCACTGTATTTTCAACCTCTGATAAAGAACACTTGCAACATTTGAAGCAGACATTTGAAAAATGCAGGAGGTATGGTATATCATTAAACCCTAAAAAATCTCATTTTGCCATGGAGTAAGGAAAACTTTTAGGACATATTGTTTTACCAGAATGAATCAAGATAGATCCTGAAAGAGTAAAAGCTATTCAGCAGATAGACATTCCAAGAAATAAGAAGCCTATCCAATCCTTCATACGTAAAATTAATTTTTTAAGGAGATTTATACCAAATTTTGTAGAGATCATCAAGTACATTACTGATATGTTGAAGAAAGATGCAGAAATCAAGTGGATACCAGAAGCTAAAGAATCATTTGAGAAGATTAAGCAAGCTATTGTTCAGGCCCCTGTTCTCATCAGCGCTAATTACTCCAAGGAATTTATGATTTTTTCGTTTGCTTCTGAAGACACTATAGTTGTTGTTCTTTTACAAAGAAATGATCAGGGTTATGAGCAACCTATCTCTTTTTTCAGCAAAACTCTCAGAGACTCTAAATTGAAATATGATATTATGGAGAAACGGGCATATGCTCTGGTAAAGGCTTTAAAATCTTTCAGGGTATATGTTCTACAATCTGAAATCACTGCATATGTTCCAAATAGTGCAGTTAAAGGAATTTTGGTTCAACCTGATTGTGAAGGAAAGAGAGGAAAATGGATAACGAAAATTCTGGAATACAATCTGACTATAAAGCCCACTCAATTAATAATAGGACAAGACCTTGCCAAATTGATGACAAAGTCAAATTGCAAAGCAATTGGATTGTATCATTTCTCAGCAAATCACAGAATTCTTCATTTCAGATTGAGGAAACTAGCTCACAGGTAAGCAGCAAATATTCTTCTTCACCATGGTACAAAGATATTGTATTTTTTCTACTAAATCTTCAGTCTCCTCCTGAATTGGATAAATCAAAGTTCAGATCACTTAAATTGAAATCAATGAAATATTGCATTATTGATCAAATCTTGTTCTGGAAAGATCCTAATGGGATTTTGTTGATGTGTGTTAATGAAGAAAAAGCAAAACAATTTTTTTGTGATTTACATCATGGTGTTTGTAGAGGTCATCACCATTGGAAAGCCACTGCTTTCAAGATTCTAAGAGCAAGCTATTATTGGCCGGTACTGTTCTCAGACATATTTGCTCAGGTCAGGGTATGTGAACCATGTCAAAAGTTTGCAGGAAAGCAAAAACTCGTGTCTGTCTTTAAATCCCATTATTGTTCATGGACCATTTCAATAGTGGGGCTTAGACTTCATCGGGGAAATCAATTCTTCATCTTTTGGACAACATAAGTGGATACTTACAGCCACAGATTACTTTACTAAGTGGATTGAAGCAATTCCAACTCGAAATGCAACAGACAAGGTAATCATGGAATTTCTTGAAAGGCATATTTTTTCTAGATTTGGTTGTCCTAAGAAGCTAGTTACTGACAATGCTCAGGCTTTCAAATCAAACTCTATGATTGATTTTTGCAATAAGTATAACATAAAATTGGTCCATTCCACTCCTTACTATCCCTAAGGAAATGGGTTAGCAGAATCGTCCAATAAAAGCCTCATGAGGATTATCAAAAAACTACTTGCAGAAAACAAGAGGTCATGGGATTCCAAGTTAAAATTTTCCCTATGGCCTGATCGGATCAGTAATAAGAAATCTATTAGAACTTCCCCTTTCCAAATGGTGTATGGAACATAGGCTATTTTCCCAACTCAATTGGGTTTACTTGTTCTTAAATTTCTGCAAGAGGAGTTAGAAGAACCCAATGATATTCAAAGGAGAGTTTTTGAGATGATAGAGGTTCAGCAGGCTAGAGAAAAGATGGATCAGAAAGTTGTTGTTCATCAGAGTAAAGTCAAAGCCACGTTTGATAAGGGAACCAAGAGGGATATTTTCAAAGAGGGAGATCTTGTATTGAGATGGGATGCTAGAAGAGAGGACAAAGCTAAGCATGGTAAGTTTGACAACTTATGGTATGGTCCTTTCAAAATAGCCAAGGTCATGAATAACAATACTTTTCTCTTAACATAATTTGGATGACACTGAGATTTTTGGAGGCCCAGTAAATGGGAGATTCATGAAGCATTACTTTCTTTAAGATTTGTTAGAAAAAATTCAGTCTGTACAATAGGTTTTCTTTTGAACTCAAATAAAGACTCCATATACCCAATGGAATTGTTTCTTTACAGTTTGTGTTTTAAATAAAGGATGACGGAACATGGAAATTAGAGAATGATCTTAAAGTTTCCTCATGAAACTTTATCCCCAGAAGGAGCCAATGTTAGTCTCTAACTCTGTTTTTTATTAAGTGAGAGTCCCTAGTCCTTGTCCCTCCTTATGCTTTTTGTCAAAACTTTCTTTTTACCTCTTGGTTTAAAAGGTCATTCTTTCCTATTTGTATTGCACTTTTAAATGATTTTTGGAGTTTTAAAGGTTTAGGATTTGATATGATAAATCTTGTCACATCACTTGTCCATTCATTATTTGAATTTTCAAATTTTTGCCAAGTCAGAAAGGGCGCTACAGAAATAGCGTTATTCCTGCAGCGCTAGGAATAATCATAGTTTTACATGCACCACCTTGCCCTGATCACATCATAATTTCTCAAAACGTGATTAGAGGATCTGCATGCCTCTTCATGATCTATTTTCGGGTAATAACAACTACATACGAGGGATTGAGTTGTACCCGTCACACCTGCATCAAATCAACATGTTTGAATATCAGAAACAGAATCATCACCTTCTATTTTAGTGCGTCGGCTATTTTGTGCAGGGATCAAATCAAAGAAATAAGTGATTTTTACTTCTTAACATCCCACGGGAACTGAGAATTCAAATCATCAATCTTTTCAGATTTGTTTACGGGATCATATCAGCAGTATGGCACCGAAGAAGAGTGGCCAGATAATCAGACTAGAGCCTGAAGGCACGGAATTACTCGAAGCATACCCTCAGATGGCGCAGAAGTTGAAAGATGCTAATTGGTTTGACTTTTTCACAACCTTCCAGGGCATGACAAACAAATTTCAATGGTCTTTGCACAGACTTTTGATGGCTTCGAAGCTGTAGTTGGGAAATTACTGATGCATGTGACTGAACATTTGATTGCTAAAGCCTGTAGATTGCCAGTGTACAGGGAAAGGTGGTGGAAGAAGGAGAATGTGGTCATGGAATTTGTGAATCAATTTCTAATTCCAGAGAAACAAAACCCTAACTGGAAAAAGGGAATACCACATAGCTGGGTAAAGAAGGAATGGCACACCGCTTTGTTAATCATCCATAGGTACATTACGTGTCAAGGCAGGTTTTCATTGGTTTATCTCTATCATATCATACTGTTAATTCATATTAATGGTGATTATCCTCTTAATTTACCCTACTTTCTGCTAAAGAGTTTATCTAAAATGTCCAAGAGGGTGCAATCCCATCCTGCTACAGCTAAAGGCAGTCTCTTTCATCAGGGTTTAATTAGGACATTGGTAATCTTCTCTTTAAACGAAGTCCAGAGATCCTAGGATTGGTTAATCCAGTCTTTAAGAAACGATTTACAGTCAACTAAATCCAAAAATGTCAAAGGGAGGAAATCAGCCCACCAGAAACAGACTGGTAAAGCCACTGAGTTCTTAATTAAAGAAGAATCACCTGCAGCTAGAGTAACTCGGGCTAGCAAGAGGAAATTGCAAACTCAGCAAACCATTGGAGATTTGCCTGTAGGTAAAGATCGTAAGGAAGCTACCACTAGTCGAGGTAAGAAGTCTAAAACAAATGAAGACACTGACATATTTCCTAATCCAAATATAAAGAGAGAAATTAATGAAGATGAGGATTATACTATGAGCCCAGTTTAGACTCCAGTCGAGTAGAACAGAAATCTACAAGTAAGAAGAATGCAAAAGGCAAAAAACAGAGCAAAAAGCCAACCCCTGTGCTTAAGTGCCCTAGGAGAAACTCCACCAAAGTTGCCAATAAATTTAGATTAAATTCAAAGGCCATGTTTCATCCGTTCCTTAAAAAAGAGAATCTTATAATTATAGAGGATAATTCAAAAGATTCCAAGACAAGCATCAAAAAACAGGCATAGACACCTTCTTTGCACAGGACTGAGAAAGAATCTAAAGACTTGAGGAAGAGACCAGAAAAGGGAAAATAGGTTGCTCAATACTCCAGGAGACCTGTGACAAGAACAACCACTAAATCAACTTCAAATTCTAAATCTGTGCTTAGAGGTACAAATGTAGTTTCTGATAACAAAGATGATCCTTTTGCAGAACCAGACCAGATTCCAGACCTTCCAGAGACCAGGGATTCTGATAGCACTGAAGATGAAGATCATAGCTCTGGATTATCTTCAAACTATATGATTAAATTAAGAAAACCTCAAGTTGCTATAGACCTAAATCTACCTGCCCCTGTAAAGGAATATCTAGAGTTTAAAGTTAAAGTTAGAAAAGAAACAGACAGAATTAAAAAGCTACAGGGTATGGTAAAACAATTAAAGAAAGAGAAAGCTCTGGTGGAGCAATGGAATGCCAGATAGTAAGAAAAGATACAGGATTTTAAAAGAAAAAGAAAAGAACAAAAAGCATTGCTTAAGGAGGTACGAGAATCCAATTTCAGGTTATATTGGCATAATGTTGTGTTAACAACCAAACTAAAGCAGAGAGACACCAAAGCCAGTGCAGTCATTATACCATGATGGTTTATGAAGTTTTTTCCTTCAATTTTGAATGTTTTGATGATCGCACTCAAGGAGTAAAAGATGAACAGTTCATTTCCTATATTTGGATCAAATGAAATTTTGATATTTTGGATGGAACAACTCGGTAAGATATGATTCCAAATTTTGTGGGATTTGCCAAGTTTTTGTATAAGATATTTTTGGGTTAGCTATTGAGCTTTCTACTATATTGGCATTATAAGTGCTCATTTGACTTGATTCTCCTAGGAGATAGGCATTGACTAGATCCTATTACAAACTGTAAACTAGAAAATAGGATCTATAGGAATACTCTGTGTACTTTAAATAGACACAAGAAATATTGTATGAAGGTCAATAAGTTGGGCACTCAGGGACCTATTTTTATTTTCACTGTAAGACAGTTTTTATTCCACATTGATACTAAATGGCAAAGGCATGTTGATGATCAGATTTTCTTTCATTTCATATTCTATTCATTTTCTTACTTGAAGTCATTTTTCTGTTGCAATGCATTGATTTCTTGATCTTAAGTAACACAGTGAACACTTTACTGTTATAGTTTATTATCAAGATTTGTCTTCAAGTACATGTTCTTGTTTCTCAATTATATTTTGAAATAAGAAATATATATGGGGTTGACAAATTGAATGCTCTCATATTTTCTTACTCTATTTACCTTATTGTTTGATCTATTAATGTGACTACCATTTATTAAATCAATGGGATGTTTTATGGCTTTACATTGAGTTATATGTTTATTTGAATCCTTGAACCAACTTTCAACCACTTTCTAAAAATCTATTCATAAAACCCTTAAAATATCATTGCAATAACCTGATGATGCCCTAGCTTGCCCTCTCACAGTCAAGTGCAACTTTAGGGACTAACAGAAGCTATGACCATCATACTAACCTTTGGTCAAAATTAAAGTCAAGGTATTAGATGGATTAAAGTTGAGATCATAGAGTTTATTCTCTAACCCCACTTTCTGTCAAGATAGCATGTTGTCTTAGTACAGAAGACAGGTTGAAGAAAGCACTTGTCATCTTGAGTCAAGGAGACTTGGAAGAAAAGCAACAAACTGATTCTTGAGGACAAGACTCCAAGTTCCAAGTTTCATTAATTAAGTTGATAAGATTCAAAGTTGCACGTGACAAAGTTGATAACTACCACATTACAAGTAAACACTATAGTTGAGATAGCAGTCTTTTAAATGTATTATGCTTGGTAGCATGTGAGCATANCTTAATGTAATCATTTACCATATACAACTAACATCTCTAGGAGAAACGTCTTGTGTTGGTCCCAGGTTACCATGGATGAATGTTTGATCACAACACTAGAAGAGTGTTGATCTCCTTTCGTATTGTATTTCTTACTTTTGATCTTTGTTTCAGACAGGTCACAAGTGATAGCTCTAAAGGAGCTACTGTGACGATTATTCGTGCTATTGTTTTATTTACTCTTATCAAAAGAGTATTATTCTTGCTTGTTGTTTTGTTGACCTTGGTTCAGGTGATAACCCTGAGGAACCTATAGTGAAGGTTACAGAAGGCAACAGATTAGATGAGACATGAAGCAGACTACCCAAGTCGTGTATAGGACGGTATACATCCATGTACCAAAGGAGAAGAAGAAGAAGTTATTTTTAAGATCCAGAGTATCTCATATGAAGATTGATTATAAGGAGCATAAGGCTTCAAAGATGACCGAACATTAGAACAAGAACTCACAGAAGACTTGGTCAAAGGATAATGAAGTCACCTTAACGAGAAGCAGAACTCGTTTGAAGTCTGACTCAACCTTTCATATTTAGACTTGGTATTCAACACCAATTATACCCCATAAGAGATGATGAAGTCCTTGCAGAATCAGAAGAAATCGAGAGTAAGTCTGATCTCATAAAGGATCAAATGAAGAGACAACTTCCAGTACTGGGAGACAGATGCCATGAGAAGATTAGATCGTAGCTTCAGAAACTTCTAGGAGATATGAAATCTCCTGGGAAGATTCCCTTGTTTCAGTGTCAGAGAAGGAAGCTAGTCAGAACGACTAGGATATGGATTTTTCCGTGAGACTAGAAGAGAAGTCAGTATTGACTTCCAATATTGATCTAACAGATCAAGCATGTTGCAGATGTACAAAGCCTAATGTGTGTCCAGAGGATTCTCCCAACAAGAGGGAGAAGACTATGACGAGACAGAGAAGACTATGACGAGACACTTACTCCAGTAATTGAAGAAATAGTTCCAGTATTCATGAAGACAACCATGATTCATATATAATATGAGATGCAGGGGGAGCAATCCCCATATTTAAAATTGAGTGGCAGTCAATGCAGTACATTAGTTGGGCCATGGAGACATGACTACACTAGCAAATAGAGTTACCTCCATGAAAGAAGAAGAGCTACCTTCAGTATCATTTATTGAGCCACTCTCAGTTTCAGATGAAGTTGTTGTCGTGATGAAGTAGAGTTACTCTCAGATTTCAGCAGTCATAGTCAAAATGGAGCACCCATTCTCAACTTCAGAGCAACTGCAGGTGCAGAGTCCTACTTCCAGAGGAACAGTTGCAGAGAGAGTAGAGAACATACTCCCAGACAGTGACACAGATAGTGCTTTGCAGAAATCACATAGAGCTAACACAAGATTGTGCAAATTGAGTTGCAACTGAGCAAGTGTACCAGATTGGTACAAAGTAATGTGAAAAATTTGATTTGAAGTTGAAGACGGAAAGACTCGTGTCTACAAATTGACTCCAAGAGCTTGGTGTGGCAAGATTGATAGTTTTCTGAAGAGTTTGGGCTCTACCAAGAGTAAAACTGATTCTAACCTTTACTTAAAGGTTATGAATGATGAGCCAGTTATATTGTTGCTACTATATGTAGATGATGTATTCTTAATAAGATGAAGAAAACCTCATCACGAATTGCAGAAGAAGCTCGCTATAGAGTTTGATGAAAGACCTAATGCATTATCTCTTAGGTCTTGAAGTTTGGCAGAGCCCAGAGAAGATCTTCCTTAACCAAGTGAAGTATGCAGTTGAAATAATGAAGAAGTTTGACATGCTGAAATGTAAATCCATGAACACACCCATGGAAATGAAGTTGAAGCTCTTGGTTGATACCTCGTCAGAATTGGTTGATGCTACTTTGTACAGAGAGATTACTGGTTCAATAATGTATCTGACGAATACCAGGCCAGATATATGTTTTGCCTTGAGTCAGTAACTAGTGGAACCCAAACGTGTTCACCGTGAAGCTGCAAAACATGTGATGAGATACCTTAAGGGTGCGTTGAATTTTGGTCTATGTTATGCTAGAAATCATGACTTCAGATTGTATGGATATACTGATTCAGATTGAGCTATAAGTGTTTATAATAGAAAGAGCACTTCAGGATGTTGTTTCAGTCTGGGGTTAGCCATGATCTCATGGCAAAGTAGGAAGCAATCAAGTATTGCTCTCAGCACGACAGAAGTGGAATATATTGCAGCATGTTCTACCAGTTGTGAAGCCATATGGCTTCGGATGTTGTTGACAGATCTATTTGATCTGGAGATTGAAATATCCCTGATCCGGATGATCAAGATATTCGCTGCAAATCTGATACACTGGG
>CBVK0100981437.1:0-13786 GCA_900067695.1 Picea abies
ATGTCGTTAGGTGCAGATGTCTGGGATGTGGTAGATACTGGTTATGTAAAGCGAGTTGTGCTAGCTAATAAGGATGACAAACTAGAATTTAGCTTCAACGCTAAGGCTATGAATGTTATCTTGAGTGGGCTTGCAGAAGCAGAATTCATTAAAGTTATGCACCTAGGAATGGCCAAAGAAATGTGGGACAAACTCATTAGCAGCTATGAGGGTAATGAGAAGGTAAAGGATGCAAAGCTTCAAACCTACAGAATACAGTTTGAACAACTGAAGATGAAGGAAAATGAAACTGTTGGAAAATACTTTCTGAGAGTAGAAGAAATGGTAAATGCAATGAAGGCACTTGGTGAAACAATTGATGAACCTTCTTTAGTTCAGAAAATCTTGAGAACTCTCCCAGATAGGTTCAACCCGAAGGTCTCTGCTATAGAAGAACTTAATGATCTAAAAACCTTGGAGTTTGATCAACTTCTAGGAACATTGACTGCATATGAAATGAGAATAGTTAAAGATAAACCTACCTCTAGAGAAGCATCATTTAAAGTAGACAAGAATGAGGATTCTGAGCCCGATGAAATTGAAGAAAAATTTGTGAAGAGACTGAAGAAGGGATCAGGAAAATACAAAGGTAAATTGCCTTTCAAATGTTTCAACTATGGTAGGATAGGTTATTTTGCAAATAAATGTCCCCATAAAGGAAAGGATCAGACATGTGATGATGAGGAGAAGTACAAACACAAAAATTTCTTTAAAGAGAAAAAATTTAAGAAGAAAAGTCTGTGCGTAAACAATGATGATGATCCTTCAGATGATGAAGAAAATGACTCCTCTATTGAAGATAAACTAAATGACTTCATACTTATGGCCAAAGAGGATTATGATAATAAAATCATAGGGAGTGATGAAGAAGAAGCTGTGGTTGACATGGAAGGAGAACTGATCAGTGAACTGGAAGAGATTGACAGACTAACAATCAAGAACAGAAAGAAAAGACAATTGTTGATACAGTTTGAGAAAGACAGTAAAGAACCTGATGAAGAACTTGTCCTACTAAAAGTAGAATTGGAAGAGGCAAATAAAATCGAAGAGATTCTGAAATAGCAGCTATCAGAAAAGAAGGCAAGATGTGAAGAATTAGAACAAGAAGTAGTCAAAATGAGGAAAGAAATGGAGAAGTTTCAAGCCTTGTATAATCAGAATCTATCAAGTATCAAAGCCTCAGAAGGATTGGCCACCATTCTGAATCAGAAAAGGAATCCAAAGCTGAAAACTAGCTTGGGGTATGAAGAGGGACCAAGCAGTGGTAAGCCAGGAAATGAAGAACCCATCAAGTTTGTCAAAAGTACAACCAATGACAATAACAATCCTGCAAAAACAAAGGAAGACAATTAGCCGCCCAGGTCGAGTAAGGTAAAAGATGCCATATCTAAATCTGTAGAACAAAGAAGTAATGTGCTCACTACCGAACGACATCATCAGCCTGGAAAAAATTGATTTTCTCAAAGAAGACAATCATTTTCCAGGTACAAAGAATTTTTCTATGGCTATTGTTTCTACTGTGCTAACTTTGGTCACAAATATGTAAATTGTTCCTTAAGACTTAGGCATGAGAAATCAAGATTTCAAAGGAATAAATACTTGCCACAAAAAAGAATGATGCAACCAAGTAACAAACCTTCACTGATTTCCAATTGCCAAATTAAGTCTAGGGACATGCAACTAAAGAGGTCAAGAAATAATCAACAGTCAATGAGTAGACAACGCTGCACCAATAAGTTTGACCTGTTGAACAATGAGATTGAATTCTACATCTATCATAAGTATGGACACAAATCTATTGACTTCCGTTTAAGGGAATATGAGCTAGATTCGAAATCTCCTACTGAAAATGCCAAGTTTTGGAAGAAGAAGGAAAGTGACAAGTGTGGATTAGTGTTGTCTTCTCAAATAAAAACAAACCCTTGGTATATAGACAGTGGATGCTGTTACACATAAAAAATACTCACTTTGATAGTGTTGCAAGTGTCATCATTACAAAGGTCGCAAGTGTCACATTTTGCTCACAAGGTCGCAAGTGTCGCATGTTGCTCACAAGTGTCGTAAGTGTCAGGGAAGCATACTACCATGATGCCTATGTCGTGCCTATAATGACATGAGAAGAACACTTGAAACACCTCAAACATTTGATTTGGAAGAGGAGAAATGATTCAACAGGCTTACAAACCTTTTTCCATCTGAAAGCACCTCAAAAACTAGCTTTTGAAGGAGAGTGCTCCCCTATACCTCTTCTGGGAGCACCGACGCTCCCCCTTACACTGTCTGGGAGCATTATAAAGCTCCTCTGGCCCTTTTGAGGGAGTGCTATTGAAAGCACTGACACTCCCCTAAATCCTACTAGGGAGTGCTACAATGCTCTGATGGTCCTTTTGAGGGAGCGCTACCTATTCTGGCTAGTAGTTAAGTTGTTGAGATGAATGGGGGAAGGATCCTTTCATTCTTGGAAGGCAGTTTTCATTCTTGGAAGGCAGTTGGATTCGAATCCCTAGTCCAGCCATGATCTTAGGGTAGATCCTCAACTAAAGGAAGCAAATCCTCAACTTCCCAAAGGATATCTCAAGTGGTTAAAGCCTCTCCAAGGCTATATAAGCAAGCTTTCTAATGGTGAAAGGGGACTAGAAAAAGGAGAATGACACCAAACTTATGATCTTATAAGTGGTGCTGGAACAAAGATATTTGGGAAGCAAGAGACCTATGATCTCATAGGGAGAAATTGGTGAAGCTATCATCATTTGGATCATGGATCTTTTGAGCAGGGGTAGACAAGGAGGACTTGGCAGAGCTGCTGCAATTCATCTATGGCTGTAAGCAATGTTTTGTCCTCATTAATATAATTTGCTTGGCCTATTTCTTTCTAGTTTATGTCTGATTTTACATGAACTTATCGTTGATATATGGATCTATTTTCAAGACAATATCAATAGAGTAGGAAGAGGTCGTACTTTTTTTGTCTACAGGACTCATTGAGGAGCGAAAGTTTGGAGCTCAACTCGGAGCGTGCAGGGAAAAACATCGATAAAAAGGTACGTCTTTTCTCCTTCCTCCTCATGTATTAGTTTGTATAGATTTGAAAGGAAGTCAGTGTCCACGTTAATCACTTTCTATCTTAGAGTTTAGGGTCTAGCTGTTATAACCCTAAATTGCACCATCCATGCTTACCTGGCATCAGGCCAACTCATTGCCCTTCATTGCCAAAGCCATGCTGAACAGACTCTTAAAAAACCTCTTAAATCAAGCAACCCGTGCCCTAACCCACTGCTGGGCACGTTGGAATGCTGGCAAGCCTTATACTGCACGCGTTGGAACGCTGGCTGGCCCACTACAGCCCGCATTTACCTAACAAAGCAAAAAATCAGGAAAGTTGCCGACGAAACGAAAAGCTTTGGGTCAGTTAACTGGAACTCCCAGCCATGCATGGCCGAGAGTTTGTCTAAAACCCTAGCTCCTTGAAGGGGTAGGGGTACTATTCAAAGGAGGAAAATCATAGCAAAGAAACTCTGCCCAATTGACGAATCCGTTTTGTCCCAACCCTTTAGCCTTTCCTCAAGCTTTAGGAGAATTCAAGCAAAGCAGTTGGAGGACAAAGAAGAGGAGGAGCCCAGGATCAGGATCAAGGAACGGTGGCCGATCTCTATTATCATTGTAAGTTGATTCATCTTGAGATTAATAAAGAGTACTTTTCCCGTCCCAATGCATGAGTCTTATATGTTTTATTTGATTTATTCTTAGTCTCTAACCCTCTAGTAGAACAATAGCATGCATGCGTCGTTTTGTCTTGATTGCAGGACTGCTTTTTGGAAGGAGCAGTAGAAGCAAAGGGGATAAAGCGCAACAGAGGATCTACACCAACCGTCGATAAAAAGGTTAGTTGGTTCTTCCCATGTTTACATGTGAAAAATGGTTTTAGGTTTGGGGTATAAGGTTAAAAGTAATTTCTGAAGGGTCATGATCTGCATGCAAGTTTAATCCCTAGCTTGTTAGTCCGTAGGGTAGAATTTCCCCACAACAGAACTGGCAACTTCACTGGGGAGATTTACTCTTAGGGTTTCCGGATTTCATTGAAGGTTTTTTGGGTAGTTCAAAGAAGTAGAGTTTCAGTTTCTTTGTTTATTTGTTTTCTGTTAGGTCAAAGCTAGTAGGGAACCTGGTTATCAATACCAGTTTTTCCTTGACTGTTGCTTGACATTTATTCTCAGGACACACAGAGGTACACGCGGCCTGCACGCGTGTAACCCATGACCTAACCTTCTACAACCCGCGTTTGAACGCCTGCTGTAGTGGTTTCAGTAGCGTGTGGAGCCCAGGAAGCTTAAGAGGTAGTCTCCTCTTCCCTGTCAGAAGTTCACCTTCTCAGGGGGCTTTCTGGATCCTGTCTGGGTCTTGTTGGTTTACTGTCTTGCTTTCAGTCTGCCTTATTGTGTTGGTTTTTCTTTGCATTTGTTTTCTTTTTGCAAAATTTTCCTTTTCTGTTAAAAGTAAAAGCATCCAAGCCTTTTAGAGACCCTGGTTGTCAATACCAGAGGCCTTTTTCAGGTCTGGGCTGCCTGTGTGTGGTTTTTTCTTAGCGTTTATTCAGACCCGTGGCCTGTTCAGGTTTAGCCCACGGGTACCCGCGCACTGTTATAGCTCAGCACACGTTTGGACGCGTGCTTCTTTGGTGACAGTCGTGGGCTTGATTGGTAACTTTTCATCTTGGGTGGGGCAGTCATCCCCTCCTGTGGTGAGAAGAGATCCTCTCAGGGGTATAGAGTCTGGGGCTGCACAGTCATCAGGTTAAGGCATCTTATCCTTAGCCTTTGTTTTTTAGTTGATGTTTTGATAGAAAAGACAAAAGTTTTTTTTTTTTTTTATGGTTTTTAGACAAGTGTTAGAATCGATGCTGTCTTGATTGCTTTTTCGCATTTTTTCTCTGATTCTTTTGCGATCTGTGCTTTAAGCCAGAGTTTTATTTTCGTTCTCTTGGTTTTGTGCTTGTCAACATTTTCCCTTGTTGCGTGATTTTGCAATTAAATAATTTTTTTTTTTCTTTTTTTCATTTTCTTCTTGGTTTGAAGATTGTGTTGTTGCATCAGTAGCTAGGGAAGAAGTCTCTTTTCATAAGTTTTTGCATGAAATCTTAGAAAATTCCAAAAGAAAAAGAAGTCTTTCTTGTTGAAAAGTTGTTGGTTTTTGCATTGTTTGTAAAAGTTTTTGTTTCCAAGCTTTTATTGTTCATTTTGATTTGAGTCTTTTACACACCGTCAGTTTCACTTTTGTACCTTGTGACTTAAAATCCCATTAAAAGCAACGCTAATTAAAATCAAGTGGACTTTTTGTTTTTAGGGTGCATACACTAGCTTAGGACTAGGGCCTTGGAATAGGTTGGAGAGTAAATTCTCCAAGGCCACCCAAATGAAACATTGGAGTCTATCAATAGGGAGTGTAGAAGTCCAGTTACAAAAAGTTATCCAAGACCCCCCTCTAACACAGGGGCTAAACACGAGGTCACGTAAGGAAAGGTAGCGGAGATAACCCCTCCAAAGCTGGACCGAGTGTTGTGAAGAACACATATCGAGGATTTGTTAAGGGATTCCGTCGTTTGCATTTTACATAGAGATTCGTGGGTCTCAAATCCGTTCGAGGTCCTCAGTTTTCTTCCAGACCATTTTCTCTCAATACCCTTGACAGGTTTCGGGCTTGATACCCTGCTCATTGTGGTCTACTCGACTATCGACTGTACCCGCCTGGTGACTGTTCACGTGCTGGCAAACTAGTTGCCAATATTTTCTAGGGACATACACAGGTGACTGCGGGGGTATACCGCGGTACCTAGGACAGACATCGGGCCACACTTTGCAGAGTATACCCGGAGGGTGCTTCCGTATTCGAGTTGCACTTGCACTGGTAAGTTTCTCTAGTGTTGGTTGTTGTAACTGTTCTTCCAACTAGTTTAGTGCTTGCTTGATTTATCTATTAGGGGATTTCTTATAGTGTGTGTTACTGTTTGTTCATGTAGAAGACCTTAGCATGTCGTGAATCTTCTCACACAGTGGAGGATTCAGAGCTCCGCCGGTCACAAAGGCTTCTGGGCCTGCCACCGGTTATACTGGAGCCACCCCCGCCACCATTGAGGCGAAAGCTAGACCATCAAGGGTCTTTCGAAGCAACCGGGGCTTTTGAGCCCGAACAACTCCCAGAGGATTCAACTGCCAATCTTAGATCAGTTGAAACCTCAAACACTAATACTTGGCCGGACATTATTTTTCCAATTCAATTTTACAACCGCCTGTCAGTGCCTAACCCAGTTATGGAACCAAACTCTGTTACTTCCTCTGGGAATTCTTCCATTCCCATCACTGTTTCTACCACAGGAGAAGCTTCTCCTAACTTTCCTTTGTCGGTGGTCCGGGCCACCATGGTCTCGGCCACAACTACGTCGCACAGTGGAATGACACCATCTATCACGGCAGCCACACCTCCTTACACACCTAGTGCGACAGGCCCTCCGTTTTCATATGGTATGCCTAGTTCAGGTACAAGTCCTGTACTGACTTCCTCCAGTTTACAGACTTTGGGTCTAGGGGAAGGGAGATCTAATGCTCCTCTGCAAGGTCTACTTGGGGGAATTTCTATCCCTTTCAATTCTTTTCCTTACGCTGGGGGTCATATCCCTCCTTTGTCCCCTTCGCTTAGTGGATTGCATCAACAGTCCGCCGGGCAGCCTGCACTCACGAGTTCATTTGGAACCGGGAGTCAAGGCACACCTGCAAAAACTCTTCCGGTAGGTTCATCACCGTTTGTTTGGAATAGGACGTTTGGTAATAACACTTTCGCATCCACTGCTTTCCCATCTGGGGGCACACCCATTTTTGGACAATCTACTCTGGCACAGGGTACTATTCCTGCGCCGGGGGCACATATACCAGGACCTTGGAACTCAGAACAAGGATTCGTTCCTTCCTCTGGAATGCCGTTCTGGGGTAATTCTTTACACAGTCAATGGAACCCTAGACAGACTTCTATGCCTCTCCCCTCGGGACCGGCATGGGGTAATCTTTCCCAAAGTCCGTTAAACACGATGAATGCCCAAAATCCTATGTCCTTCATGGGGAATCATCAAATAATGTCTCCTAAAATGAAAAACCTTTACACTGGTCAGGGCCACGGTTTCTACCAAAACTTGGGCCAGCCGCCAAAATTTTCCTGGCAACCTGGTGCCAGTCAAATTCCAGGACCCTTTTATCCTAGCTATCAGCAACAGCCTAAACTACCTTTCTTGGCGACGTTACACTTGCCAGAATTAACATGGTTGTTGAATGATCCTATCTATCACGATCTGCGTTGGCCTCCTATGCCAACGAAGTTGCCTTCGGACATTCCAAAGTTCGAGGCTAAGCCTAACGAAGATCCAGGTGATCACGTGACTACTTTCCACTTATGGTGTTCATCTAACTCACTGAAAGATGACTCCGTCCAGTTGCGATTGTTTCAATGCACTCTTACTGGGAGTGCCGCGAAATGGTACATAGAGCTTGATCATTCACAATATTCTTCTTTTGGAGAACTGGCGATGGCCTTCCTTAACCATTTTTAGTTACCTGTGAGATACGACGCTGGCACAAAGTTGCTAGCTAATTTTGAGCAGACGACCGCGGACCATATCTCGGATCATATTCGAGAGTGGCGACGCCGAAAGAGTCTTATCAAGGTACCCGTTCCACCAGCATTCCTACTTGAGTGTTTCCTTAAGTCTTTAGTTCCACAGTTATCCAAAGACGTCACGACTTCAGGGGTTTTCTCCGAGGAAGATGCCATCATGAGAGCTCAACAGTTTGAGCTTATCTATTCTCAGTCTGGTCTATTGTACAACATCCTGCCGGATGCACCACGATCGATTTTAGATAAAACCAGACAGAAGGCCGGACCACATGCTGACGGTATCGTTGGCTCGACACAAACTAAGCCCACTGAGCAATTGACAAAACAATTGCAACAATTATCTATACAACATTCAGCGGCCAACCAGACTACTTCTTTGGATGCTCCCCCTACTCAAACGTCGGAAGTACACTCCGTATAGACGACTAACCCAAAGGCCAACTAGCAGCCCGAAGGGAAGAAAAAACAATGCAAGAAGAGTAAGGGGGATAAAAAACCAACTGATAATGCTGGCAAGGGCACCATAGAAAAGAGGAAGGCGAGGTATCTGTGCAATCTCTGTGCGGAAGACCACCCAACCCACCTATGCCCTCGACTTGTCGAGGCCCAGAAGTTTGTCACACAACAACGACAAGCCGTGTTGACTAATCCCTTTTAGCATGGGAAAAATTTAACTCAAGCCTCTACAAGTGTCGAGGGGGGCAGCCAAGAAAACTTCCCTCCCCCAAACAATTCATCTTCCGCGAACGTATATATGGTTAAAAGTGATGCTTTCATAATGACTAGAGCGCACGAATATAGAAAACCAAGTGCCTCTGAGAAGGGCAAAGAAGCCGAGATCCCCTCTCTTCCTCTATAGATCGAGAAGACATTGGGTGAAACAATGACATGCATTCCAAAGGGTGCATTTAAGCGGGCTTCTCACAATCCAAATGCAAGGGTCGCCCAAAACTACTCTGTGGTGGAATATTTATCACAAACCCCTTGTGCTATGTCCACTTTGGAGGTCCTCCAAAGTTGCCCTACTTAGAGGAAAGCCTTGTTGACTGCTTTAGGTTCTACTGAGACTTGTAACCCAGGTACGATCATGTTAGATACGACTGACTTGAAACCTCATTTTCCTTACCACATCGCATTTCAGATAGTAGTGGCTCATCCCACAAAAACTTTTACACGAAATATCTTCCACATGGTGGTAGATGAGGGCGCTTCGACTTGCGTTATGTCGTTAGCATTCTGGAAAGCCATTGGTCAAACTGAGTTGTCTCCGTCACCTACTCTCCTCACTGCGTTCGACGGTCGTTCTTTCCACCCACATGGTATCATTCCTTCTTTCCCTGTGTAGTTAGGGGGAAAGACTATGTGCATCGAAGTAGAGGTAGTTGATGCCCCCATCGACTACAATCTATTGTTAGGTCGTAGTTGAACTTATGCAATGCAAGCGGTGGTCACTACAATCTTCTGAGTCTTATTGTTTCCACATGAAGGTTGGATAGTGACCATTGATCAGTTATCCTTCTCTCGACCTAACCCAACTTTGGGGGCATCCACGGTTCCCATGGTTGATAATCCTCAAGCCGGTGTCATCAACATAGGAGTTGGTTTGTGCCCGTCTTTGATGGGTACTTTTGATTACCCACCTCCTCATAGCGATGTCAAGTTTATATCAACTCACCACAAGGCTGATATTTTACACGTCTCGTCGTTCCGCACGACTTACTTTCAGGATCCGCAGACTCTTCCTTCCCCATCGGACACGATGGATGAGACAGGGCACGCTAGCATGTCCACCGCCTTGTCGGCCATTGAAGTAGCATACTCCTTGGTCCAGCAAGCTTTAGCTACTCTTGATCTGATTCCCACACAAGAGTTGGATCCACTCCTTGAGCCTATCTGGGCTCAGGATTCTTTTGCCAACACCGATTCGTTAGATCTAGTCTTGCCTTCTGACGAAGCAATAATCGAAGCAATGATTGGTCCGAACAAACCCTGGGAAGATATTCATCACAGATCATATTTCCTCCAAGAGTTACACCGAATCGAGGCAGGAGAATTCACTATCACCATGACACGAGATGAGCCTTGTCCCATTAACCTCTTAGCTACACAAGATATTTATGCTGAGGGAAATATGGCGACTATCACTGCCAAGATACCTATCAATATCTCCCGAAACCTCGACATCATGGAGAATGTCTTCATCGGAGAAGATTGCTCCCCTGAAGAGATTCAGATTTACACGGATCTTTTTAAAGAATTCCACGATGTTTTTGCTTGGTCTTACGAGGAAATGCTAGGCATCGATCTGAAAATAGTTGAACACGAAATCACAACGTACCCGGACGCTAAGCCTGTTCGACAAAAAATTCATCTAGTTAATCCTAGAAAAGCAATAGTCATCAAAGATGAGGTTGAGAAATTTCTTAAGGTAGGGTTCATATACCCTATTCACTTGACTCAATGGGTGTCAAACACCATGCCGGTCGATAAAAAACAAGGCACAATTCATGTCTGTACTGATTTCCATGATTTGAACAAGGAATGTCTGAAAGATAATTATCCATCCCCATTCATTGACCAGATCATTGATGAGTGCACTGGTTGTGAAGCCTTTTCATTCATGGATGGTTT
Organism: Picea abies; assembly: GCA_900067695.1. NCBI lineage: Eukaryota > Viridiplantae > Streptophyta > Pinopsida > Pinales > Pinaceae > Picea > Picea abies. The sequence continues at coordinate 10,327 of CBVK0100981437.1, forward strand.
CTCGGGCTATAACCAAATCCAAATCAAACCTGAGGACCAACAAAAAATGACATCATTTGTCCGTGGGGTACATTCGCCTATCGCAAAATGTCTTTTGGTCTCAAGAACGCTGGAGCCACTTTCCAGTGGGCCATGTCTTTTTCATTTCATGACCTCACACATATAGTCGAGGCTTATCTCGATGATTTAGCATCACGCTCTCGCAAGCGAAAGGATCATCCTATGCACCTCCGACTAATCTTCGAACGCTGTCGCTACTTCAAGATTCGCTTAAACCCCAACAAGTGCAGCTTTTGCGTCACGTCAGGACGTTTGTTAGGTTTCATCATTTAAACGATGGGGATCATGGTCGATCCTCTTAAGGTGGAGGCAATAGTCCAGTTGCCCCCCCCACGCACAATCTTACAACTTCAGAGTCTTCAAGGCAAGGTGAACTTCTTACGACGCTTCATCGACAACTATGCCGAAATCACCAAGGGCTTCATGCATTTACTGAAGAAAGACATTCCTTTTCTCTGGGACGAAGTTGCGCAACGCTCTTTCGATGCATTGAAACATGCCCTCACAACCGCACCTCTGCTATGACCACCGAATTATAACAAGGAGGCATGGTTTTAGTTCAGGAAGATGATTTGTTTTCTGAATACATGATCTATTACCTGAGCCGAGGCCTCGTAGGACCAGAACTTAATTATACTCATCTCGAAAAACTTGCGTTGGTAGCAGTTCATGTTGTTCAACGGTTCCATCACTATGTTCTGTTTCGCAAGACCACTGTCGTAGCTGTCGTGAATCCATTTCAGTACATGTTGACACGATGAGTTATCGACGAAAAAATCAGTAGATGGATGGTCATCCTCCAAGAATTTGACTTAGACTTCATTTCATCCAAGTCCAAAAAGTCATTGGTCTTCACAGAACTTATCTCGGAGCTTCCAGTTGAGTCAGGTGACGTTGTGCCTGAGGAATCGCCTATCCGGGGGGATATGTTTTTGATTTAATCGTCAGACCCATGGTACGGAGATATACTGATCTATCTCCAGACTTTGAAGTGTCCTACCTCTTCTTCTCGTGATGAGCATCGGCGGATACGCCATCAGGCCAAGAACTATCTTATACTCAATGATACTTTGTATCAGAGAGGTGTAGATTGTATCTTGTGTCGATGTCTCACTCATGAGGAGACCGTCATAGTGCTCAACGATTGTCATACAGGAGCTTGTGGCGGTCACTTGTCCGGGTTGGCAACAACCCAAAATATCTTACGAGCAGGTTACTTCTGGCCCACACTTATTAAATGTTGTATCGAGTCGGTCAAGAAGTGCCATCCGTGCCAAATCTTCTCACGGAAGATGAGGGCCCATCCCGCTCCCATGTTTCCTGTCATCACCCTCGGCCCCTTCACTAAGTGGGGGATTGATTAAACTACTTGCAACCCCCCATCAGCCAGGGGGCACAACTACATCATTGTAGCTATCGACTACTTCACTAAGTGGATCGAAGCTATGCCGACATTTAAAGATGATGGAGAGACTGCAACTCTCTTCTTATTTAACCAAATTATAGCACGGTTCGTCGTCTCAAGAGAGATTTTCACTGACCATGGCAGTCACTTTCAAAACCAAATGATGTCTGAGTTAACATCAAATCTTGGGTTACGGCAAGAACATTCATCACCTTACTACCCCCAAGCCAATGGGCAGGTGGAAGTTGTAAACAAAACACTTAAGACAATGCTACAACGAACTATCAACTCAGCCAAGTCAAATTGTCATTTGATGTTATACTCGACATTATGGGCTTACCGAACATCAGTTAAGACTGCAACCGATTTCTCACCTTTCCAACTCGTTTATGGGCTGGAGGCAGTCTTGCCCATCGAATGTCAAATTCCATCTCTGAAATTGGCAGTACAATTATTGCCAGACACTTCTCCACTTGAAGAATGGTTAGTACACCCAGAGCATCTTGATGAACAACGTCGTGATGCGGAACTGGCCAATGAGGCTCATAAACATAAGGTTAGGTGTCAATATGATAGGTCCGTTCATCCTCGGGTTTTCTCTGAGGGCGACCTTGTCCTGGTTTATGACCAAGATAAGGACCCCCTGGGGGCAGGAAAGTTTAAATCCATGTGGTTCGGACCCTTCATTGTTAAGGAGGTTTTAAATAAGGGCACTTATCGTTTGGTCGATTTTGAAGGGAATGCTTTGGCGGAGCCTAGGAATGGGCTCTACCTCAAAAAGTACTACTCATAGGGTCACTGTGGGGAACTTTTTGTAACATATGTACAGTCTTTATGCTATTACTTTCTTTCGTTTCTTTTGAAAAACGTGTCATGGACGTGTCATTAATGTTATTTTTTGTCAATATGGTAGATGTCAAGTGAGTCCGAAGTGTTCATTGGGTATGTGGACGGTGCTAGTCGACACACACGGAGGCTTGCCTCCGCAGCTTGGGTAATCTTTACACCACAGGGTCAGTTGTTATCTTCCGGAGGGATATTCTTAGGTGACACCACAAACAATGTTGCTGAGTATAGCGCAGTTATTGAGTTGCTTCATGACGCTTTGTCATTGGGTATCTCTCATCTCCGGGTCTATCTAGATGCTCAACTGGTTGTGTCGCAGCTAAACAGAATATACCGGGTGCATGAATCAACTTTACACTGACGATTCCTTAGGGTACATCTCTTGGAACACAACTTTGATTATATTACATATTTTCATGTTCCTAGGAGTTTAAATCAAATCACAGATACTCTAGCTAATCACACTTTAGATTGGCATCTTGCTCACACATAAAAAGATCATGATCATACACATGTAAATACATTTTTTGCACACATAATCCATAAAGACANNNNTGATCATACACATGTAAATACATTTTTTGCACACATAATCCATAAAGACACAGAAAAGAAATAAAAACCATATATAAACATCCGAATGTCTCAGAGTACATAGATGGGCGCAAGCGCCTCAAAAAGTGGGAACCATAATGAGTCACCAGGGCTTATGCCCTCAAAAAATATATACAATCAGGTGCTCATGGCACATACAAAGTTTACAAGTTTACTTAGGGCCTGTGGGCCCTGTTATAATCATGTACAACCTGGGCTAAATGCCTAAACAATAGGACCCATGTCCGAGGTGCCCCCACCACATGAGTCTGCATAGAGGGCGACAAGTCCTCTATCTCTGCCATGGGAACTGTGCGAGTGAGCGCAGTGAAGTTTTGCTCAACCCACCTAAGAACCCTCTTGGCCTCCCTTGCTGGGAGGTTCCCTGCTATTGCTGCTCCCCCGATGACGGCAGCTGTGGCCTCTGGCCGTGGGCGGTGCCTGCTCCGAGCATAATCGACAGGTCGCACGGGTCCCACATCTACACGCAACACAATGTTCACCCATCAAAAGCTCTGTTATACAAAAACATGATATATATCTAAAAAAAAAAAA
>CBVK0100981443.1:0-25775 GCA_900067695.1 Picea abies
TAACTGCTAGAGAAAGGGAAGTTGGAGCAGCATGGGTCACCTTCCAAGAGGTTGTGATAGCCACAAACAACAGGGATTCGGGAAGTACTCCCAGGTTCACCATTTCGGAGCAAATCAGAGAAAACATTCTATTAAAAGAATGGGAGCACAACATCGCGGAAGGAAAGCTGCAAGCCAAAAGGGTAACAAATTCTTTAGAAGAGGCCTTTAGTTCTATAGATGGAAATCTGCTAGGCATTGATAGCGGAGGTAATGTCGAGGCATTGATTCAAATGAATATGGCAAAAATCTCGCTTGATTTAAAGGAAAAAGAGGAAAGAGATTCGGCTGAGATCTCCCAAGTGACTATGGTGGACATAGTCCAAATAGAAAAATGTATGATTAAACCAAGCGTGCAATTGTGCGCTATCGACATCATAGACAGACAGATGGAAGACAGGCTACCGTAATTAGCCCGAGATTGTTACTCTTTTGAGGCCAACTATCAAGCAGAACCGTCAAGGTTGATATCTCGGCTGGTTGAAAGATGTGTCACCTATACCGAACACGCACGAGGACAAATTTTTGGCACCAAGTGAAGACAGAGAAGAAGAAATGTAGCGATTGCTCTCCTCCCTATCATAACTGAAATTTTTGTAACGATTGAGATTCTTTCTTATTGTAAAATTGTATAAATATACCATAGAAAGAAAGAAAAGGGGCTTGACCTTTTTTTGTCGATTGTAACAGAGTTTTTACATTTTGAGAGTTAATACAAAGAAAATCTGAAGATTCTCAATTCCGTCATGACTGTGTTATGAGTTTGTTTTCTTGTATCTCATATTTCATTTCATTTCATATTCATAACTGATGAATGCTTCATTATAATTTAGTACGACCACTACTATAGAGAATGGATTTTGGTTTCTGTAATTGTTTGTTGTTTTTCCTCTATACCAGCTATCAGCAGGTGTAAGACCAGTCAACACTTTCAGAATTCTATATATATTTTATGCTACATCGGGTTATTTCCTTACAGTTTTCCTCTCATGTTTATACGTGATATTCTCCCTTGATAGGAACCTTACATCATAGACAGCTAAATGTTTTTCTCCCACCTCATACATTTTATTAAGATATAACTCTGTTACGAGAAAGAGCCTTTGATTTGCACCCCGTTTTATTTCCGAAACCGTAAATTCTCTTTTATACAACCAAATTGAGACAGCACTTAATTTCTCTTTGAAGTTTTTCTTATTTTATTGTTCCTCCATGATTGTCCCTGTACCAACACAGCCCAATATCGAACCCGTATTATCAAATGAAATGCATATTGCCTTAAACCTTTTCGATACTATTCTTAAAACAGCTACTACCCGGGTTGAACTTGAACATTCATGGGCAGCGATTGAACAGGATATAATCATCCAGGAACAGTTGGAAGCTAGACAATGCCAACGTAGAAATCTTCCCTAGTTTCCTTTGCCGAAGGTTGACGTTTCTCTATTCCCCACCCTTTACCCACCTTCGGATGCCTAGACACTATACTTCTAAGCCTTAAGTACAAACTCTGGAACAACATCTTTCTGGCGTCGTTCCCAGGGACTGAAGTTACGAAATCTTTTCCCTGGGAAAACGACATTTGTGTTTCGTTGAAAGTGTTACCCTTTGATAGTGAACAAAGAGTACACACCTTTTTAAGGATTTTCAATCTTTCACTTGGCGACTCCACAGGTAATAAACTGGAATCCGGTCAAAGGAATACCAAACAAAACCCGGATGGTAAGAAGATTACGCCCGTTACCGATCCCGAGAAGATTCTAAAGGAAATAGGCTCTCTTAATCAGACCGCTGCAGTCTACAAACTTAAAACCCCACAACCGAAGACTAAGAGTCCTTCTGAACCCTCAACTTCACTCAGTCCTCTCTTTGATACTAAATATTTAACATCAAATTGCTCCGAAGTTAGGAGTGAGATTCATCCAACAGTCCCCTTAGTACACAAAGGAAAGGTCCCTCTTGAAAGTTCGTCGACAGTGGACATACCATCTTTCCTTCAGGTAAATTTCCCAACCTCACCTAATTCTGGAGAGTGTGTTACACATTCAGTTTCCACACCCGTCGGTTCTCCCAATTTTGTCTCTTTCAAATCTGAGGAACTAAGTCCTCGCGTTCCTTATTTTTCATCATCGGATTTTCCTCCTCACGAAGAAAATAAAGATTCAAATTTAATTTTCTGAAACCCCATTTACGACTTTCCACAAATAACGATGGTTGTCGTCGTCGGAGGAGGTGGAGGGTTTATAGGAGGAGGTGGAGGTTTTATCAGAGGAGGAGGGGGAGGAGCTGGAGGCCGAGGGCCTGCCCCCCCTCCCAGAGTTTTTGCGAAAGTTGCATCTAGATATGCCCCCTTGGTATTGATCGTTCCTCTACACGACCTTCCCGAAAATTACATAAAAAAATTGCCAAAATTCACTGGGGAAGGGGATCAATTCGCAGATATCCTAGGTGTCAAAAACGAAGTCATATATTTGAGGCTTCTTGTTCAAACCTTAGAAGGTCAGGTCCGAACTTGGTTTCGGAGTCTACCTACAACATATATCTTGTCTTACGACACCTTAGAAGATGCTTTCCTCAGACAGTGGGGCGAAAGAAAGGACCACTTATATTATTTAACCGAATTTGGGTCTTTAAGAAAAAAGAATTCTGAAACAGTCATGGAATTTATTCAAAGATTTAACAAACTGTATAACAAAATCCCAGCCAAGGTTAAACCGTCCCAACCCGCAACCAAGGTAACTTTCGCGGGGGCTTTCGAATCGGATTTTTCACTCCTTTTGCGAGAAAGAAGGGGAGCCACTCTAAATCGAATGCAAGACGATGTTGTAGAAATTGATTCTAATATGATGGCTTCTGGTAAGCTTAAAGCTAAAGTAGAAACGACAAATCGGGAGACTAAACGCTTTAGAGAACAAGCAGGTTCGTCGGGGTCTAATAGATCCATAGATGATAGGGTAGACGATATGGCCAGAGTAATTAAAGAACTGTCTAATAAATTAAAGAACTGTCTAATAAAATATCTAGAATGGAGCTCGAACAGGCCAAAGATGATTCTTTCCCCAAAAAGGATTTCAAGAGGAACCCCAACCCCCGAACCAGCAAAGACAAATAAAAAACGAAGATCAAAAAATACAAGCTCCCTTAAAGAACGAAAATTTTATAGGAGCGAACGATTTTCAAGACTTTGGAGATTCGGATAATGATGTCACGAACTTCAGTGATGATTGCACACAACCATATCTGACTCGAGAAGATTATGAAAAATCTCTAAACACACAACAACCGTCGAATAAGGGTAAAGAAAGTGATCATACTGACCTTTGTGAATCTCAACAAGAAACTGAGATGATAATGGTTGAGATCCAACCCAAGTATAACTTAATATCTAAGAGTAAGTCCACCTCAACTACTCAACCCAAGAAAATCCTCCAAAGAGGTCAAGCTTATGAGCCTACTCCGGAAGAGACCTTATTACCCAACAGCAAAGCGAAAGTGTTAAGCACACAAGGGTCTGAAATGGGAAAAGTTGAGCCCCAAGCACAAGGAACCGAAACGGCTAATAAAATTACACCTTCAACCAGGACCATGAGTAATAAAGCAGTCCAGATGAATAAATTGGAAAGGAAGGATTCGGAAGTCTCAACCAAAGAAACAGACAAGGTGAGTGGAACTTTCAGTTTTGAAAACGAGATAAATAAAATTAAGATACCAATCCCTCTGGTAGAATTAGCAAAAAACCCCATTTATCAGAAGCAGATTACCAAAGTGATGGGTGTCTCAGAGCAAGAAAGTCAGTCTGATGTGTTAAACCTGGAAGATGACAAACCTAACATCACGTTTGGCCCACATTTTGAAGGGGCCAAAAATATTATTGCTCCCTTTTATATCACTTTAAATGTATATGACCAATTGCTACATAATTCCATGTTAGACTCCGGAGCCTCCAATAACATTATGCCTAAGATTATCATGGACAAATTGGGTCTTCAAATCACCAAACCTTATGGATACCTTTACTCTTTTTACTCGAGAAGGGTTAAGTGTATGGGAATGATAAAGGACTTAGTAGTTACCCTGGCACAGGTCCCGGTTAAGAGTATCCTGATGGATGTGGTTATTGCAGATATTCCCCCTAAGTATGGCTTACTATTGTCTAGGTCATGGGGAGCCAAGCTGGGGGTTTCCCTTCAATTGGATATGACATTCGCCACAATTCCTATGTTTTGCGGTCAATTTACTCGGTTATACAAAGAAATGAGATTAGCATATACAGTGAGCGACCCTCAAAACCCAAACAATTTCCCTATTTACATTGTAGACCAAGATCTGGGAAATTGTATCTTGTCTTTTGATGATGGTTTAGATGGTTGTCCAGAGGAAAATGATATAGAGCAGGAAGAGTCAAGTTACATGACAGAGGATCTGTGTAGCACCGGTGTCTAGAAAATGTATTTTGACGGTGCCTCATCTTCTGAAAGGGCCGGTGCAAGAGTGCTTTTAGTGGCTCCCGAAGGTAAGTTCGTTGTTCCTTTTTCCTACCGACTCCAGTGGGATATAGATTACACTAACAACGTATGTGAATATGAAGCGTTGGTCTTAGGATTAGAGGCTACCAAAAAGCTAAAAATAAATAACTAGAGGTATATGGAGATGCAGAGTTAATAGTCAAACAGATAAATCGACAATACCAAGCCAAGCATCCCAGATTAAGATCTTACAGGAATTGTGCCTGGGATCTCATGGAAAACTTTTTCTCGTCCGTAAATGTCCACTTCATCCCGCGCGCAGAGAATTTACATGTTGATGCATTGGCTAAAGCAGCTTCAACCTTCTCCCCTCCTATGACTTTCAAATTGAAGTATCACATAGAAATCAAACACAGACCATCTATACCAAACAATATCCAGCACTGGAAGGTCTTTGAGGATGACGAACAAATTAAGAAATTTCTTGAAGAAGTGGGTGAATTCTATGAAACGCATGCAGACCAGGAAAATCAAAATGACCCGATATGGATCATGCAAGAAGGGGAGGATCCTGAAGCTTTCCAAGAAAAAATCATGGATCATCGTATGTTGGTACTTAAAAACAACCAGATCTCGAAAGGATTGATTCCTCTGGAAAGACTTTTTGATCAAAACGACATACCTCTGAAGTCCACCTTACAACCCCAACCAGAAGAAGTGGAGGATTGTGATATAGGAACCAAAGAAGAATCTAGGGTGGTAAAAATATCCAAGTTCCTCCCTCCCGAAATAAAAATTAAGTATAAAGACCTACTCAGACAGTATAAGGATGTTTTCGCCTGGTCTTATGATGAGTTAAGAACATATGACACTTTCGTAATTGATCACAAGATACCTTTAAAGCCTAGGGTCAAACCATTCAGGCAAAATCTTAGACATATCAACCCCATTTTGTTACCTGTGATCGAAAAAGAAGTTAAGAAGCTTTTAGACAGGAAAATAATAGTACCTTTGACATATTCAGACTGGGTAGCAAACCTGGTCCCGGTCAAAAAAAAGATTGGCGAAATCAGACTGTGTGTGGATTTTCGAAACTTAAATAAGTCATCTCTCAAGGACAACTATCTGCATTCCAAAATGGACCATGTGTTAGAAAAGGTAGTTGGAGCCAACTGAATGTCTATGATCGACGGGTTCTCTGGTTATAATCAAATCGCCATGAATGGACAAGACAGAGAAAAAATTGCTTTCACCACACCATGGGGTACGTTCATGTACGACAAAATGCCTTTTGGTTTGATGAATGCAGGGGCCACATTCCAACGCGCTATGGACATCGCTTTCATAGGAGAAAGGGATAATTTTGTATTCATTTACCTCGATGATTTGACGGTTTTCTCTAAAACCGACGAAGAACACTTGATACATCTCAAACAGACTTTCGAAAAATGCCTCAGGTTTGGTCTATCTTTAAACCCAAAGAAATCACATTTCGCCATGCGGGAAGGTAAGCTATTGGGTCATATCGTATCTAGGGATGGAATCAAGATTGATCATAAGAGGATTGAAGCAATAGATACTATAAATATTCCCAGAAATGTAAAAGAAATTCAATCTTTCTTAGGTAAAATAATTTTTTTACGAAGATTTATCCCGAATTTCGCTGAAATTGTAAGACTGATCACAGGTATGTTGAAAAAGGACAGCAAAGTAAAATGGAAAACCGAGGCCAAAGAATCATTCGCACATATTAAGAAATTCATAAGTGAGGCACTTGTGTTAGCGAGCCCAGACTATCTGAAAGATTTTCTTATTTTCTCATTTGCCTTCGAACACACTATCGCCAGAAGGATTCGAACAACCGATCGCCTTTTTCAGCAAGAGCCTTAGAGATGTAGAACTGAAGTATGATATAATAGAAAAACAGGCGTACTCCATAGTAAAAGCATTAAAGGCATTCAGAACGTATGTACTACACTCAAAGATAATTGCATACGTGCCTACCAGTTATGTGAAAGATATATTGGTACAGCCAGACAACGATGGAAAAAGAGGGCGATGGCTCACCAAAATTCAAGAATTTGATCTAGAAGTCAAACCGACCAAATTGATAAAAGGGCAAGGCCTGGCCAAACTCTTAGCTGAGTCGAATTTTAGATCCCTAGATATCAATTGTCTGCAGGAAGGCAACGAAGACATGAACCTAAACGAGCTGAATGAGGAAATAGGTCCAAACAAGATCGAAGAGAAGTTCATATCGTCAGGATGGTACAAAGACATAGTTTCGTACCTTCTAACTCTAAAATGACCAAATGAGCTATCACCATCTAAAGCCAGGACTTTAAAATTCCATGCAGTTAAATATTGTATTGCCGAAAGTCAGCTATATTGGAAAGATCCACTCAGTTTCCTGCTAGTCTGTTTAGTCGAATCAGAAAATCAATGGGTTATAGATGAATTTCATGAGGGAATCTGTGGGGGGCATCACGCTTAGAGAGCTACAGCTTACAATATTCTGAGGGCTAGGTACTACTGGCCAAAAAATTTCTCGAATGTTAATGCCAAAGTGCGTGCCTGCAACCCTTGTCAACTATTTGCAGGTAAACAGAAGCTCTCGGCACTACCTTTAGTTCCAGTAAAATCTGAAGCCCCAGTTCACCAATGGCGTCTAGACTTCATAGGAAAGATTAATCCCCATTCCAGTACTCAACACAAGTGGATCTTAACCGCAACAGATTATTTTACTAAATGGGTGGAAGCCATTCCAACCAAAAGGGCAACAGACTCGGTGGTAATCGATTTTTTAGAAGACAATATTTTGTCTAGATTTGGGTGCCCCAGAAAGATAGTTACTGACAATGCCCAGGCCTTCAAATATATGGCTATGATCAGCTTCTGTCAAAAGTATAACATCATTCTCAACCATTCCACAACATATTACCCCCAGGGAAACAGATTGGCCGAATCATCTAACAAGAGCCTGGTAAATATAATCAAGAAAGTATTGGATGAAAATAAAAGGTCTTTGCATGTGCACTTAAAATACGCATTGTGGGCGAATCGCATAAGCGCAAAAGGGTCAATCGGCATTTCTCCTTTTCAGATGGTATATGGGATTGATGTTGTGCTACCTATAAACCTAGCACTCCCAGTGATGAAGTTATGGCAAGATCAAAATGAAGAACCCAATCATGTCACCAGAAGGATAAATCAACTAATCGAGGTTCAACAGCATAGAGTCGAAGTAGATGAAAAGATGCAGAAGTACCAAGATGACATGAAGACATTATTCGACCACAACGCAAAGGATAGATATTTCCTCCCAGGTGATTTAGTGTTAAGGTGGGATGCAAGAAAGGAAGAAGTAGAAAAACATGGCAAATTTGACCACCTCTGGTATGGGCCATTCAGGCTCTTGGCTTTGGAAGGAAAAAATTCTTTCCTACTGGAAAATATAGACGGTGAAGTCCTCAACGCCCCTATCAATGGGCGGTATCTGAAGCATTATATGACATAACAGTCGCCAGATTCAAATATATATATATATATTTCATTTAAACATTGCTCTTGATTTTCTTTTTTCGTTCATAAACTTTTGACACATTTCGGATAGCCCCAATAATCTTCATATTTGCCTCTTACAGGATTCCAGCTGCATACAAAACAAGCAAGGGAAGTAAACTAAAAGTCAATGTCAGAAATAAATCGGCTTAAACAGGTGATACCTAAGAAATTTCATATTGCGCAAAGAAATTGAAATGAATAGGTAAAGATAAGATTTCCCAAAAGACATGTTCTAAAGGACTATTAAAGAAAACCAAGGCAACCTCACTCAAACAGCAACATCAGCTGAACTGATAAATAACAAAGTTGTTTCTTGGTTTAATAGTCTATGAAAAATTAAGACAAATTAAATGATTCACCCAATTTAAAAGCAATCAGTCAAAGTAAAGTATCCCCGAAAATATCTACAAGAGTCAGTTTTGAATTTTTTATCTCTGTATTTTCAGTTAGTAAGTCACCACCTGGCATCCTTTCTATCTTCGAGTTTACCTTTTAAAAAAATCATCGTCTTTTTGTTTCATATAGGAAAGGATAAGAGTTTTTAGTTTCAACCTCGTGAGCTTCAAAGCAGATTGTGGGAAGAAAGCGGGTCTTCACAACTACTCGATCCCCTGCTAAGTGAAGGAACGTTTAAAGTGATCCTAACTTTCCTAGGTTTTTCAACGACATCGGAGGATTGAAGCTTGCTCAAATAGAATGCCCTAAGAAATTTATTTTCCCTTTTTCCCTAAGAACGAAGGTGCTGTGAAGGTCAAGGGAAGGTTGGTACCGAGTAATCAAAGTAATTTGACAGACCTATAATGCAAAATATTACACAGATATCAACCCTAATACAAACTGATTGCCCCCATCTTCGCACTCTAAAAAGAAAATTATAAGACAGATGGTGAAAGGAAATTCAAAAATGATTTCCCCCACCTAGTCCAAGAGACGATGATAGGAAATTCAGAAATGATTTCCCTTGTCTCAGCATTTAAATGCATAAATATTCCGAAGTGGTGAAAGGAAATTCAGTAAAAGGGGCCAGATAACTTCATCAGGGTACTGAACAGGCTCGCTGGAAGTGAAGCAATATCTGAGATATCTGTAAGGCTGTTATACATGAATATCACTCTACTTCGGTAACCAATTCTTTTTAAAAACCTGATCTACATCCCAAGTTCAGACGAGACTTCCCAATTAAAAACATATAATCTTCTTCTTTTGATGCAAGCTGATAGCCACAAGATCTGTTGGGTCTCCTAGAACTGTTTTGATTGTCTTAAAGCAAACCTGAAATTAGTAGCGGAAAAGGGAAAGTCGTGAAATGGACTACAGCTAAGTTTAAAAAGAGTATATGAGTTTGAAAAAGGCTTTTCAAGGTAAAAAACGAAGTCTCTTTCCCCCTTCGATACCCTGTTCTCAGGAACCTTTTCGCCTGATTGAAGCTATTGACTCCATTTACCCAATATTGGCACGTGGTCTGCTGTTCTTCCTACCTTACAAGAAAGCGAGATCCCTAGTTGGAGCCTATGTTGGAGCTGCCTTTGTTTTTCTAGCCCGTCACAAATTTCATTCTTAATGCTCAAAATCGAAAGATGGTTTCGTATTTTCCCTCTGTGGTTTCAAAATCTCTGAAGCTTTATCACACGAGAAACGATGTTTATTTTACTCTCGAGGCGAGTCCTACCTTTCGTAAAAAAAATTCCTCTTTTGTTCTACCTCAGGATCTCGTAGGTCGGATGCTATAAATCATGTAGTTCACACGTCCCGAGCTACAAAACGGCAAAATTGTTTTAATTTTTCACCCAGGGCAGTAACGAGAGTAAAGTTCTCCCTAAACCATGATTAAACGTCATCGGGTTTTCGCACCTCGGTGTTCACCAAACCCAAAAGTTTATTGTCATAGCCCCAATAGCCGAGAACATGAAGTCCTTATTTTAGTAACCTGTGTCAAGGTTAAAAGTAAAATCTAAACCATGGTAATGTTCTGTCGGCAATTCGCCACTCGGCGTTTTCTTTTTTAAAATTTATGTTGTCTAAGTCCCAACTCGCGAAATCACGATAAGGGTATGATCATAATTAATTAATCACATAATCTGTGTTTACCTTCCCTTTTAATTAAGTTGTATTATCGCGATCTCGCAGTTTCGCAGCTCGGCATGCAAACTTCCCGGAAACTTACCATCGAAACTCCAAGTCACGATACAGCGAATATAAATAATTACGAAATTAATTAAGCTCCTAATCATAATTACATTTTTATTAATCAAAATCAATCATCGCAATTTCGGGGGTTAGAGGTTCAAAAGGTTAAATAAAAATTCCCGATATAGCGAGTGGTGAAAGATTAATTAACGTTGGTAAAACCGGATTAATTAAGCTAAATCAATATATATCCCGTGCTTCGATGCTTGCATGATTTACGAGGTAGCCTTATTCCTTCCATACGCCAACTGACATTTCAAACCGCCAAAATTTATGACATTAATGAGGAAATATGGAAAATCGATGAATAAAGATTGGATTTTTATGGCTAAATTTATTTCTAAACATGATTCGACAGACCTGTTCTAAAAGGTACAGAGTTTCGAATATATATAAGTGTTGTTATGCATTATAACAAATTCATTTCTAGATTATGCAGATCAAATTTTCTCAGTGAGCTGACTTATGTATGTATACGTATTTTTATCGCAGAAGAGATAAACCAGGATCTCCCGGCATGGCCCCGCGAAAAGCATCCAAAGCCAGTGTTGAGGTTTTGGGACAAGGCTCAAACAACGTTTTTGATACTTCACCTCAAAGTGTCGACTCTGTCTCGAACTGGTCTTTCGTTTCGGATGTTCTACAGGCTTAATTGGTGGATTATTCTGATGATTCCAGCGACAATGAAAAAGATGATATAACCACCAAGTATAAGATCTAACTGCTAGAGAAAGGGAATCTAGAGCAGCACGGGTCGCCTTCCAAGAGGTTGTGATAGCCACAAACAACAGGGATTCGAGAAGTACTCCCAGGTTCACCATTTCGAAGAAAACCAGAGGAGACATTCTATTAAAAGAATGGGAGCACAGCATCGCGGAAGGCAAGCTACAAGCCAAAAGGGTAACGAATTATTTAGAAGAGGCCTTTAGTTCTATATATGGAAATCTGCTAGGCATTGATAGTGGAGGTAATGCTGAGGCATTGATTCAAATGAATATGGCAAAAATCTCGCTTGATTTAAAGGAAAAAGAGGAAAGAGATTCGACCGAGATCTCCCAAGTGACTATGGTGGACATATTTGAAATAGACAAATGTATGATTAAACCAAGTGTGCAATTGTGCGCTATCGACATCATAGATAGACATATGGAAGACAAGCTGCCGCAATTAGCCCGAGATTGTTACTCTTTTGAGGTCAACTGTCAAGCAGAACCGTCAAGGTTGATATCTCGGCTGGTTGAAAGATGTGTCACCTGTACCGAACATGCGCGAGGACAAACTTTTGGCACCAAGTGAAGACAAAGAAGAATAAATGTAGCGATTTCTCTCCTCCCTATCATAACTGAAATTTTTGTAACGATTGAGATTATGTCTTATTGTAAAATTGTATAAATATACCATAGAAAGGAAGAAAAGGGGTTGGACCTTTTTGTGTCAATTGCAACAGAGTTTTTACATTTTGAGAGTTAATACAAAGAAAATCTGAAGATTCTCAATTCCGTCACAACTGTGTTATGAGTTTGTTTTCTTGTATCTCATATTTCATTTCATTTCATATACATAACTGATGAATGCTTCGTTATAATTTAGTACGACCACTACTATAGCGAATGGATTTTGGTTTCTTTAATTGTTTACTATTTTTCCTCTGTACCAGCTATCAGCAGGTGTAAGACCAGTGAACACTTTCAAAATTCTATATATATTTCATGCTACATCGAGTTATTTCCTTACAGTGTTCCTCTCATGTTTATACGTGAGATTCTCCCTTGATAGGAGCCTTACATCATAGACAGCTAAATATTTTCTCCCACCTCATACATTTTATTAAGATATAACTCAGTAACGGGAAAGAGCCTTTGATTTGCACCCCGTTTTATTTTCGAAACCGTAAATTCTCTTTTATACGACCAAATTGAGACAACACTTAATTTCTCTCTAAAGTTTTTCTTATTTTATTGTTCCTCCATGACTATCCTTGTACCAACACAGCCCAATATCGAACCCGGATTATCAAATCAAACGCATATTTCCTTAAACCTTTTTTATACTATTCTTAAAACAACTACTACCCAGGTTGAACTCGAACGTTCATGGGCAGCAATTGAACAGGATATAACCATCCAGGAACAGTTGGAAGCTAGACAACACCAATGTAGAAATATTCCCTAGTTTCCTTTGCCGAAGGTTGACGTTTCTCTCTTCCCCACCCTTTAACCACCTTCAGATGCCTAGACACTGTACTTCTAAGCCTTAAGTACAGACTCTTGAACAACACCATGGATTGGCAGTTTGTTGAAAAGCGAATTCTAAAGTATAAAAAGAAGCATTTTTGTTTAGTAGTTACCTTCCCAGCTGACAGAGCATCAAGAAAGATATTAAGAATGAGTTGGGAACTGAACTGCACAGAATATGCGTGTTCTTAGTCAAATTGATCAGCCAGATTGAATGACAAATTCATAAGTATTATGATTAGAAGGGTTTTTTTCTTATCTTTTTATGATTCTTATAGTATACATAAAAGTACATGTTACATCAGTATGATTTAGGTCCCTTACTCAGGACAGATGAGAAAAAACGTTTGATTGCAAAGCAAGATATGGACCTCTTGTATCTTTCCTAAGAATCTTAAAATTGGCCTTAACTATGACAGATAATTCTGAAAATCTGTGGTCTGATCTGAATATTTCGCTTTGATATTTTCAAACCATATTGTTTCATTCAACCAACATAAGTGAGCCCTAGTAAGTCTATCTTACCTTATTAGGGTCCAAATTATAACCTGGAGGATTTTAGTATGAAATACTTTATCAGTAGTGGCTAATGGGATACTTTTATATCTCAAGCAACAGTTCTAATAACTATGCTTGAAGTGGAAACCTTTATCCTATGATTAATCTTTGAAGTTGTAATAAGGCATACCTTGCATACAATATCAAAGCCAACATCTGTTTCTACAAATCCATTCTTTAAATCGCCTTCAAGTGTGACAGGAACACCAACAACCTAGAAAGTGGATAAGTAACAAAATTTAATCATAGGAATCGAATAAATTAGAACATACACAATACACAAAAAAAATCATTTAGTTATAGAATACTCCCTTACAATTGTTTGACATTTTCTAGACTTAAAGTACTCAGCCAATCGAGCTGCATCTTTGTTTGTACTGCAACCTGGCGATAGTGATGGTTAGTTAGATGCATCTTGCTAGTCTTTGTCAGAAAATCTTTCCATGAGTTAATAATTTCTTCAAATATCTTAAGCCCTAGAAACAATCCAAAAGGAAAATAAGCTTTTCCATCTAACTTGCCTCCAACAAAAACTAGCCCATCCAGTTTCAGTGTTATACAAGATCTTCTAGCCTCTTCCATGTGCTGGAAATCATGTATTTTCTTTTATGACTGCTCCAGAAGATCACTTCCTCCTGTCAACATCGAATTCATCAGTGACAAGGTTTCATAACATTGCAATCAAGAAAACCGGAAGTATGAAAAAGCCTATATAAGAAAAATAAAAAATGCCAATATTTTTTTCACATACAAAACCCAATATTTGGCCACAGCAAGATCCCAACTCCTAGGACATGTCCTTCAAGGGATTCCTAGGTAGATGAGAGATTTGAATATGGGCCAGTGGAGGTAAACTCCCATCAATTTACCACTGAACTAGAGCCCAACCAATGAAAATTCCAATATTATGCTCTGTTTTTTGGCCAAAATTTTTTTAAATCTAGTTCATTGCTACTAAGGGGTTTTTTCTGGAAGAAAATATTAATTTCAAGGAAGCTAAAATGTTATTAAATGAAGTGAGGAAAGGAAGTTTCATCTCAAAAACTACAAGTGATAAATGATAGACACTAATAGTTGAGGATCATATCCCATTAATCTATTTGATTTCAGATACTTCATCTATTCAATCATCATAGACATCTCAAACAGAACACGGGGATCTGATCTCAACTCCTTTACTATTTATTTAGTACAGAAATGTACCTTAATTGCGGTAGCTTTTCAACGTTTCATCTATCACTACCAAAGCATTCTATGAACATAGACCTTTAGTCCCACCTATTTCACAACTTTCTAGTGTTCAAACCAGATTCAAAAGAAGGAATTGTGCCAGTATTTGCAAAAGTCACTCAAGGTTCAATTTACTAAACAGTGAAATCTGAAGGCTTTTGTGCTTACCCACAAATCCAAAGAGGATACTCTTGTTGTTGTGTGCTTTCAAAGCATCAAAAATCCCTGCTATCACATTGTGGGCACCTGGTGATTTAGCTTCCATGCCAAAAACCACTCCAACCATGCCACCATATATTCCAAATACAAACAACTCCAATTCATGTTTTTCCACCTTTGGAGGTCTACTATCCTAGAGCATTAAAAAGAACCAGTCTGTGTTCAAAGAATCACAAGTTCATTTTTGCATGCTATGTTCCATAGAGGAAAATGCAAATATTTCCCTGTTATTTTTCTACAGAAGTTATTATTTCAGTATGCTATGGGAATAAGCCCTTGATACATGCTTTTGATGACATATAATATTCTCATATCTATAGGGAGAACAATATGGAAGAAAATGTCTTGTCTAAACAAGTTTTGATCGTGGAAGAAGGGACCTGGGAGATAATGGAAGAAGAGGCTGGTATTCTTCAGCCAATCACAAGAAAACCCCTTCATGTTATTTCATTATGTTTCTTATTTCTGTTTTTATCCGAACTTCTTTAGGAATGATTCTTTGAGTCATTTCCAGGACCACAAAACTAGGGGAAAATACCTCTGAATCGTTTCCATTACCAGAAAATGGGGGCGAAAAAACTCTGAATAGTTTCCATTACCAGAAAATGGGGGCAAAAAACCTCTGAATCATTGTCATTACCAGAAAATTGAGGCGAATGGGAGGATCTGGTTCAAATTTTAAGGGGCAAAAAATGGGTTTCCATGCTCTTCCCTCACAAATATATGTGGGCTAGGGGTTTTATATATATTTTTTTGAAAATAAATTTGGGGCTATATATATTTAAACCCAAAAAACCTCTTTATGTAAACAATTCGCCCAACCAAAATTCCAAACCTCTTAATTTCGTCCATCGATGAAATTTCGCCCCTAAAACCACATATGAAGACCCCCCCCCCTCTCTCGATCCCACTCCAAAATCGCACTCAGGGTGGGAGTGTTCTGAAGCGAAATTTGGGAGCGTTATTCCTCTATCAAATTTGTGCTCCTTGGTTTTGTAGGGAGCTTCCAGGGAGCGAACTTTCCCAGAGGAGGGAGCACATGATCCCTCCTCAAGGAGCATTCACTCCCTAGATTCTCCTTGAGTGTTGCAACTATTAAAAATGCTCCCTTGGGCCTGCACGTGTGAGGAAGCCTTAAGGAGCTTTTTCTTTTGTTTTTGAAGAGAAATGAGAGAAGGGAAAGGTGGCCTAGGTTTGGGTAAGTGGTTTAAACATGCATTCACTCATTTTTCTCTCAGTCTATTTCTCATTTCATTCACTTCACTCATATTTGCTAAGAGGGTTTTCACTTTGAGAGTGCTCTTACAGCTTGCTAGTTCTTGAGGATATTGAAGGGAGATTGAAGAGCTTGGAAGGGATCGAAAAGCTTGGAAGGAATATTGAAGGCTCACATTGGGAGATTTGAGAGTTTGGAAGAGAGATTGGAGAGTTTGTAAGGGAGATTGTAATTGAACTTTGAAGGCTGCCATTTGTGAGAGCTTGGAGGGAGATTGAAAGCTACCATTGTCATATTCAACCACCATTGGAGAGCTAAAGAGGTAGGCTCTTAAGCCCATTTTTCTTACTTGTTTTGTTTTTAAAAAAAAATGCATGTGTTGTAAACTAGTATATTATGGCATATGCTATGTTGAATATTTGAATGTTTTCTTCTCCTACTCTTTTATTTCTCCTCCATCGTTCTATTGCAGATAGCAAATTATTATCAAGGTTCAACATTTATGATGTTGATGTCAATGTGGTATGCCATTTTGGTTCCATTTTTTGTTATAATGATGGTGGTGGGAAGTTCACATCGAAATACCCATGATAGTGAGGATGAAATAGAAATGGACAGCACATACCAAGAAGAGGAAGAAGGAATGGAAGGGTATGAAGACAATGAAAATGACAATGATGATCATGATTTCGAAAAAGTTAAAGAGAGGAACACACCTCTGTGGAAGTATGTCACAAAGCTTACTGGAGGGAAAGGGAGTGGAACAGGAAAAATTATATGCCACCATTGTCATACAGAATACACAGGTTCCTATACCTATTTGAGAAATCACCAATGTGGGACTATGTATTGGGATGAAGGTAGCAATATTGGAATCAAAGCATGTGTGAGACTGAATCCTGAAGATAGACTCAAATACCAAAGGGAAGAGGAGGTAGCACAAAAAAAATCCAAAAAACCAAAGGTTGAACATGAGAATACACAAAGAATGTTCACTGGTCAAGCTACATCCTCCCATGGTAGTGCATTCTCACCTTCGTCTTCATGTAGAACACTATCAGATTTCCTTGACCAAGGTTGTCGAGATGATGTGGATGCAAAAAATTCCAAGTTTCTCTATGCATGTGGTACACCATTCAATGTTCTTCACTCACCATATTGGCATCAAATGGTCCAAGCCATCAATGGTGCCCCTAAAGGATATAGGATCCCTAGGTATGACAAATATAGAAACTTGGGACTTGACAGGGAAAGAGAAAAAATCCAAGGTGCTCTAGGAAAATTTACAAATGATTGGAACCGACGTGGGGTATCAATTGTATCTGATGGTTGGACAAATGTGAAAGGTAGGCCATTGATAAATATTCTTGGTGTCTCTGCTAGTGGTGCAATCTTCCTTTCATCCCATGAATACTCAGATCGCTACAAGACATGTATTAATACTGCATATGCTTTTCTTAAAACCATTCAAGAGATTGGGCCCTACAATGTCATTCAAGTGATCACTGATAATGCTGGTAATTGTAAGGCAGCATGAGCAATCATTGAATATAGGTACCCCAATATATTTTGGTCGGGGTGTTTGGTTCACACAATGAACCTTTTGATGCATGATATCATTAAAATGAAGGTCCATGATTATAGATGGATTGGTGCTTTATACAAGAGAGGGAAGAATATCATAGGATTTATTACCAATCATAGCATGGTCCACTTCATTTTTTGCAATCACTCCAAGTTGGAGTTACTAAAGATTGCAAAGACCATATTTGCTAGCTATTATCTCACCTTCATACACTTGTTGAAGGTAAGAGAGGCATTGGCTAGTATCGCCTTGAGTGATTCATGGAAGGATCTAAAACACAGGGTTACATCCGCATCTGAGAGAAGTGACTTTCAGGAGGTGGAGGACATAGTTATTGATGGCTAGATTTGGCAACAGGTTCAATATATGCTGCAGTTCACCAAACCCATTTATAGTATGATTCGGTTTGTAGATACAAATGAGTTGGTGATTGGAGAGGTGTATGAGCAGATGGACAACATGCTAGGCCAAATCAAAGACATTGGTCAACCGAGGGATGTGATCTTGTATGATCATATCCATAAACATGTGGTCAAAAGGTGGGATAATTTGAATGTTCCACTCCATGCCCTGGCATATGTCCTTACCCCAAAATGTTTTTCTTCATCTTGGTTGGCCCAACCAGCACCTAGGGGTTGGGAAAGGAGAAAACCACACATAGATCCAGAGGTGAAAAATGGATATATGCTTACATTGGATAAGTTGGTACCTAATGAAGAGAAGTGTGCTCAAGTACGAAATGAATTGAACAAATACATCAATGATCATGGAGTCTTTGGTAACTTGCATGCAACCAAATATCGAGACAGGATGGGTTCTATCGAATGGTGGAACATGTATGGCTCCTCTACCAAAAATTTGCATAAATTGGTGGTGAAGGTACTTTCTCAGGTTGTTAACACCTCTTCTGCATAGATGTGTTGGAGCACCTATAAATTCATCCACACTGTAAAGAGAAACAAATTGAAGCAAACAGGGCGGAAAGCTTGGTTTATGTGCATTACAACTTGAGGTTGTTGTCGCATTATTGTGATGTAGGGAGAGTGATTTATATAACAATAAAAGAGATATGACTTGGGACAAAAGTCCAAAGGAGACTAATCTGGAGGATGGAGCCATTGTTTTAGAATGCTTAGAAGAGGAATTTTTGGGTGATCATATTCTTGGAGGAGACATGCCACCCCCATCCACTAGTGGTGTTCCAAATTCATCAATTTTACCTTTATCTTCACAACGTCCATTGTCACGTGGGGGCCATTCAACTGTTGGTCGTGTTCCATGATCACTTCCATCTGTTCCTACTTCTCTTCAAAGATAACGGGATAAGAAACTAGAAGTTTCTCGTGACAAGAGGAAAACTTAGAGAATAGTACTTACTACTTACTACTATATACTAGATATCCTTTTTTGCTTCATGTTTAGAAGTAGTCTCTAGATTCTAGAACTTATTACTTTGTCTTGAGTCTTGAGTATTGACTCTTTATTATGGCTTGTTCTATAAACAATGAACTTAAGAACTTATGAAGTTTGAAGTTGAACATTATATGATAGTTTACCTTTGAAGTTTGAAGTTTGAAATTTGAATTTTGAAGTTTTGAAGTATTCAATGAATCTTACAACTCTTTGGTAATGAATATGATTCTCTAGTGATCTGGAAGGATCTAGGGAACATCACAGAAGTTTCAGAAGTGTCCCAGGAGGCTCAAAATGGCCTCAATAAATGAGAAAGGGAAAAACTTCAAAGTCCTTGAAGCTCAGAAAATCCAACCTCATCGTGAAGAGTGCGTCGTAAGCTTTCCAACGACATAAACGGTTTGTCAAACAAAGTTACGGATCGAAAGATATTCGCATTCAAATTTTTGGTCAACCTAGCCTAGTCAACAGGGATGAGTCAGCATCTATAGTGCTAACGCCAGCATCAGTACAGATGATGTCAACATCCATACAAAGTACACGGCACTATCATAGATCGACACGTGTCATGATAACGTCAACATGATGACGTGGAAGCACTAGAAGTTGCCATGTGTCACCCATTTTTGATATTTTTAAGTCAACATGTGGGCCAATGGGAAAGTGCCATGTGGCAGTCTGTACAACCATGTGGTAGATCGTACAGGATGTGGAATACACGTGGCATCTGTACAACCACATGGCATGTGACTTGGTAGACATGTGGGCCAGTGGATGGCCGCCACGTGGCCTAGTCATGGGTTTTCACGTGGTAGCAGGAAAATGACCAAGGAGGGCCAGAAAACTAAAAATTCAAATTAAAAAAAGGGTTGGCCAACGACCAAACCCTTTCTACCAAAGTTAGCGATGGTTCCACCAAGTTTGGTGGAAAACCCCGCCATACACGGTCTAAGCCTATCTGCCAAGTCTGGCAGGCTTCTACCATATCCGACCCAACAAATAGCAGTCCGCCAAATTAGCTACAGTCTTCCCAGTTAACACTATTTTGGTGTTTGGTTGAATGACACTCCAAAAAGGGAGGCCCACAGGTTTGACCCTAAGATCTCCCCAACAATAACACTATTTTAACCATACCCCAACCATTGGGCCAAACGACCGAGTTGGTAAGTTCGACTAGTTCTTAATTTAAGAACTGATGTTCGTCAATGCACAGGACAAAGGAGAGCATGCCCAGTTCTTACGAGGCCATATCGAGCATGGATTTCGATGCAGTCAGTGCATTAATTGTAGGGAATTGCACATGAATCGAGGCATAGGTCCAGAGAAGGCTTGAAGGTGAGAGTGTCTGATGGGGACGATTTGACAGTCAGTTTTGGGTAATTCGACGACGTGAATCCAATGGAGAAGTTTGTTTCAACAACAGAGACTCTGATCAGCAAGCTAAATTCTGGAAGAGCCAATGTAAGCATGTTTTTTATTATGTTGTTTTCTCATTGAATGTTGCAGCATAGTATGCTTGTCACAAGTCTGAAGGAGCATGGAGAGGTTGCAACAAGACCAATTTATTCCTTCTATTTCTTCCTTTCTTCTCTTCTTACACATAAAACCAATCAGTTATATATGACAGAGAGTTTGTGTCACTTGGATGATAAGTGGCCAATGAAGCAGTCGGGAATCTTGTAGCTTTGGAATTTGTGTATGGGCTGCATATATGCTTGGATCTGAGCAGTAGATCTAAGACATTCTATGGATCCATGATGATGGGGGTCATTTTTTATTCTCCCTCTTTTTCTGTATTGAGTATGTGGGAACGATGTCCATGTCTGCCATTAGCACATGTTATGCATTGTTATGCATTGGTGTATGAACATTAACACTTGTATGAATGGGTTGGTGTATGAACATTAGCACATGTTATGCGTTGTTCAAATTATTATGATCATAGCCCGATATAGACATCGCAAAACCCAAATTTCTCCCCAAGTACCTTCTGTCCAAGAAATCAATTGCCAATTTACACTACATGGCCATTGGAGTGGAGTCTCAAATTGTACCTAATACGACTTGTTCACAAACAATACGTTACCTATTTTCACTATTGAATGGTTGCTAGAAAATTGGTTGAAGGTTTTAGATGCTTGTTGTCAATAAATCATACATTTTCCCCAAATCGTTGTTCAATGGTTGTTGTAAAATTGGTTGAAGGTTTTAGATGCTTGGTTGAAGTTTTTATATTTGAGTTGGATCACAGGTTTGACAACTCATTTCCTCTTCTCTGCTCCATTACAAATCCGTGGAAAGTATTGTGGATTTGGATGCTTGTTGTTCTTGAATTCTTAGGAATCTCTCTTAATGTTTTGAAATGATAATTGCATAACCCAACCTTAAACACAGTTCCTGATGGATCCACTATTTGAGGGACTCTTGAAGGGTTTACTTGTTGACCCTTATTTTGTTCCGATTGTTATATTCATATGAGGTGGAGTTGTTCCAGCGTAGTATTTGAAGTAGGAGCTATGAAGCATATCATTCTGACATGGCTTTTAATTTGTTCAAAGAGACGTTATTGTCTTTACAAAATTTATTTTCAAATTTGTTTTTATTGGCAATTTAATCTTTTCATTTACTCTTGGTTATTGCAATAAAAAAACAATTTGATATTGCTTCAATGGTTTACAGGTTTATTCTTAATATGGCAAGTAATTTAAAGTTGGCTTTCTACTTTAATGTCCAAAAATTGGTATGGCAAGATGGTTACTTGAATTGAATGCATAAGATGTCAAATCATAAAAGGATAATCTATGGCAGGGAAACAATGGGCATTTAAAATAAAAAAGATTAGGCATTTAAAAAAATAAATATTAGGAAATCATTATATGGAAATCATTATAACAATTATACCATGTAGAATCCTAAAGCTACTCACAAATACTAAAATTAAAAGGTAAAACTCGGTTTGGGAGCTCAGAAAACAAATAAAACTAAGTTTTCCACAGGACTGTCGTGGATTCTTAATGATTAAAAAGGTTAACCATCTTAGCACAACATAAAAGGAAAACAAAAAATTTAGTATGCAACACACAAAATGTGATGTCCTTCCACTCATATACATAAGCCTTTAGAACTCAATATTACATGATCACTTTTACAGAAATTTGTCTTAGTTTCCAATCAAATGTTGCAATTGTCTATTAGAAGTCTTCCTTCTACTCAAATTGCCAAAGCTTGAGAAGAATCAGTAAGCAAATAGTCATCGTCATCGATATGAGAAAGGAATCACTAATTTGTAATTACACATGACCAGGGACTCCATTACATAGCCAATATTATCATAAAAAAAAAGTGCAAAACATTTTTCCTTGGCAACTACAGTTGAGCTTAACTTGAACTTTTTCACCTAGAGAATATTTGAGAATGTTAAATTCATGGGTCTGAACATCTCATTATTTATACTGGGAAAGAATATTGTCAAGTTCACATTTTTGTTTTGATTGATATTGGAATATGATCAAAGTTTAAATTTTCTTTTTTTAATCGATTCAGACATATATTAGTGCAAAATTGTGTGAGGATGTAGTTGAGGAAGACCACAACTTTTATACTGCTCTTTATATTTATGTTTTGATGTTTCCTGACTAAAAACTAGAACATTGAAACAGAGGTTAATGTAATTCAGTGAGTGTGGCCAGATCAACAACTTTGAACAACAACCTCAAGTCCTTTTCTTTTTTAGTCTTTTTTTTGTGATGTTTAGCAGTGAGATGGTTACAAAACCCAATTGATAGACAATCTCCTTTATGCTCCAAGGGTTATCAACCTATCATAAATAGGATGGAATAGAATAACAAGAATAACATTTGGTTGCAATCCATGCCATGTTTAGGAAAATCTCCTATAGTCCCAACATATTTTAGGCAACTTTAGTAACAATATTAATGAAGTATTTTGGCTTCGAAAAACCCAAAACTCATAAGTTGACCTGGTCGTGGATTACCTAAGTCTTCATAAAATCTAGGTTGAATGATTATTTTAATAATTAGCATGAATTATCACCCTTGACAGCTTTTATGCTCTACGCTCTGCCTCTCGGTTCAGCGTTGTTTTCCCTACAACATCCCAATGAATAATCACTGTAGAAAAACAAAACATGCACAAGATACATGCAAGCATGTAAAACAAAAGACACAAAATGGCAGCAACATTTCATCTTTATTAACAGAAAACATGTTCATAGAATCTTAAACTTGGCTCATATAAATTTAACCAAACAAGAGAATCAATCCACTAGATGGTGGCCTGGGATCTGTTTAGAGACACACCCTTAGACATATCCTTTGAACTACTCTTGAATATATCTTCAATGTCTTCACTCCCAATAGGGTGGAAATAACATTCTTACATTTTCATAATGAAAGTAGTTAAGTAGTTCAACTTCTCAAGGATTGGATTTATTGTGTCTTTTAACAAACAAACAACTTAACAAAAATATCGTTCTTTTGAGGCTATGAGTTCTTCCTTTGACCATATGTCCTCAACCATTGTGTTTTCTCTTCACACCCAATCTCTCTCCTTGATATTTCCATCTTAAGTTTATTATTCACTTTCATCCTAGTTTATTCTTGTGGTGTTGTCTTAGACCTAGACTAGACATGCTTTGAAACATCCACACATTGTGCTTAATCTTAGTGTACTTAGCAGTCTCACTGGTGGCTTTTGGTCATTTATGGACATTTTTTTTCCAATCATAAGAATATAAAATTACATTGCTTCCTCAACTGTAGTATAGGTGGAGTTTACTTACAAAAATTGGAAGCCAAATCAATTACTATTAGGGCTTCCTAGAATTAGCATTGAATAATTTTTTTTATAAAAAGCACATCATAGGGCGTTGTTCCATCGGTGCTATACTCACCCCAAACCTCGGTATAGCAGACTAAAAAGAAAGTATGGAAGATGCAATTATAGTGTGGGTGTGGGTGTGGCACCAGTGTAGTGACACCATTTCATGTTTTCATCCATGTGGCATCAGTATGGTGACGCCATTTCATAATTTCGTCGATGCAGTGACATGTAATTGAAATAGATTTAGAAATGGGAAGGTGGCACATGCCACATCAACACCAATCATTGGAAGGTGCCACATGCATGTGTCGCATCAATACCGACCATTAATAAGTTTCCATGTCAACACCAACCAATAAGAAGGCATTGCATCAACACCAACCATTAAGAAGGTGTCATGTCAGCGTTATTTGTGAGGAAGGTTCCATGTGGCATGTACCACATCAACACCCACCATGAGAAAGGTGCCACATGGCACATGCCATGTCAGGAGTAGCAGTCAAGAATGTCTCATGTGCCAAACGATCACCAATATTAAGGAAGGTGCAATGGCACCTGCTAGATCAACACCATCCATCGAGAAGGTGCCACATAAACACCAACCATTGAGAAGGATGGCACGTATCACATAGAACTTAATCACTACATAGCGTCGACATATCGACATTGATACATTGGGTATATTAATGTTTCAAATACACATTCCCATTTCCAGGGCACTAGCCTTACGATTAGGGATTTCCCCCTGTTGTCCAAGGCTGATTGAACTACGTCTCCTTTATCTCCCATGTAATTCAAAGCTCGGTGATCATTGTAGAACATAAACAATTTTTCTAAGAGAGATGTTTGAAACTTTGGAGAGAAAATCATAGCCAAGCCCTCTCTCCGTTCTTGAGTATTTTTCTCTCAATCCAGTTTAAATTTCTACTTGCACAACATATGATATGGTCTATGTTTCCCTCTTTGCATTGAGTGAGTACATCACACACTAGAATATTAGATGAATGGATGTGCACATGGAATGGATTTAATTAGTTTGGAAACCTCAAAATGGGTTCTTCGACCAATATTTTGCAAGAGTTCAAAATATTATTGGCATTCCTGGGACCATATAATCTTAACATATTTTCTTAATAGCTCATCAATCAAAACTTTGAATGAATGTTCGATGAATTTTCAGTGGTGACTGTTATACCCGAATGTTATTCTTACACAATTTCTATTTATGGGGGGATTCAGATCCAAGTCTAAGTTGATCTTCTCCATGTGTACTTTTAGTCCATACTTATGTACTATGTGGCCAAGTAGAATAGATATCGGATTAGCAAATTTGTGTTTTCTAATAATCAAACATATCCAAATCTGGCGACATCTTTCAAGCATTAGTCTTAGAGGATGGACCTAATCCTTCAACACATTATATGTATCCAATCATGATGCAGTAGCATCGCTCCACCTCATCAACATGTTAGCGGACAGTGCATCTGTGTACTTGGAGGAACAAGTTCCAAGGGAAGAGAGGCACCATCCCTCTCATTTTGAACCTGAATTTAAAATTTTAAATGAAAAATTTAATGAAATTAAACGTTGTAAGGCTCAAGGAAAGTCGAGACCATGTGCTTGAATAGGCCAAGTGTGAAGTCTCCTTTAAGAGCTGAGAGGTAGTTGGATCTAGCTTTGATTCAGACTAGATGGCCATTGAATGTTATTGAATGTAATTCAATGTGAGTAGGTGAAGGAAGTATTGAGAGCCCCTCCTTTGTAAAAGATATTTGTTTTCAAAAAAAAATCGTTAGTGAGAAAGCTAGTAGATGAGCAAGTTGATAGAGGAGAGAGGAGAGGAGAAAGAGAGGAGACTCAGTTGTAGTCCAACCTTGTAAAAATCGTACAGAACCATTCAAATTAATACAAAGAGTAGTTTTTTCTTCCCATGAGGTTTTTGTGTGTTGTTATGTTTACTTCTTGAATGTCTCTAAATGTTTTCTGTGTTTATTTATGTATGTTATGAATCTTGTATGTTATATTCCCTTTGTTGGAATTAGATAGACTTCCCTATCTGTTATTTTTATAAATTTTAAGGGCTCTTAGACTTGTGCAAGGAGTGCACTTAACTCTGTTTCGAATTCAAAGAAGAGTGTGCTAGGAGGGCACACCAGAACAGGTCGAAAACTCAAAAGGGATAACATACCAGAGTTACTGAACACTCTGAGGAGCAGGCGCAA
>CBVK0100981444.1:0-12996 GCA_900067695.1 Picea abies
AAAACTTAAGGAAAGCATCATGTTCTGGTGTGTTTTGTTTTAGATCTAGGTGGATCTAGGGAGATCATTTAGTGTCTGCACCTACCGATTTGTCTGATAATAGAAGTGTGCGCGACAAGTGGTTGTAGACAGGTGCAAATGTTATTAAAATGGAAAGTGTCTTGGGAAATGTCTCCTTCAAAATTGTCAATATTTGTCGTTCGTTTGTGCATACAGGAATGAACTCAGCTAATCTTGTTTCTTCTGCTCACTGGCGAGAGCTGCCTGGGATATCTCTTCGACTCCTTCACATTATCTGGAGTGTTTGGCATATGTTTATTCTGACATCCATTGTGCTTCGCGCAACTGTACAATAGTATCCTGAGCCTCTCGGAGTTGTCTTTTGAGCCACGTAACGTTCCCTTTGCAACCATGTGTTGTTGATGCTTTCGTAATCTTTGTCTCCAGCTGTTGTCTCAGATCCCTGTTTTCTTGGTACAGCTCGATGATGGCTAGCTTCACTTGCTTTAGCTGCTGAGGTGTCTCTTGATCATTTGAGCCTGCGACATCCATCCTCCTCATTCTACTCCCACTTTCTTGGCTAGTACCTTCCAAAGGCTCTAGCGGGACGATGCGCATAAGTAACTGTTCAGAGATCAGTCATGTGTGCGACTCATATGAGATTTGAGTTTCCCCAGCTTCCTTGTTTTTCCTCGGTCTCCCCCTTCTCTGAGGTATTCTTTGTTGGGGAGACAAGGATTCTACCATCCTTCCTTCTTGCACAGTTCCTTCCTCCCCAAGTTTTGCATGGTGTGATGTCATCGTTCCTATGGGTAAAGGAAAAATCCCCTCTTTGTCTTTGGGGATTCCCGTTGTGAGTGAGAAAGAATCCCAATCACTTTGGGGCTCGAGTCTGGCAATCCTGCCACTACGTGTACCCTTCTTCATGTCCTGAGAGGTCATCATGGCATGACCAATATTTGTTTTGCATGCAGTATATCGGGCGGATGCCCAAACTGAAGAATTCGATCAACCTGGGCCTACAAGAAAACTTATAGACAGAGCATGAATTTGATTTCGTGAATAAAATGGGTGTAGAACCTCTTAGATTTATAACCGATCAAGTGAAAGGAAGAATCGTGCCAAATAAAATTGAATTCATGGTGACTAGATGTTTCTAATCGAACTGCAAGTTTTCCATAACACATCCCTGCATGTAAAGTACCGATGATGAGGGTTGCAGGGCATACATGATGCGAATGTCACGATTTTTCATTCCTTCGATCTTCATGATGAACTGATAATAGTTACAACACCTATCGATGCGATCTCCATTAACCACTTGATTCGACCTGGGGCACGTAGGGACTAACTTTGACAGGACTCGACTTTCTGGGAACAACATACCTATACCATTCACGTGTTTTTCAATTTTGAAATCCCTTCCCGCTTCCATGGGCCAACCGACCACTTGCTGACTTTGACCCCTTCATTTCTATGTACCTGATTTCACGTGTTTTGACACATGGTCTATAAATCGAATGAAAACCAACTCTAATTGAAATAAAAATGGTGGTGCTAACACCATCGACGAAAAACCATGTGCTGAAAAACCGCCCAAATATGGAAATGAAAATCGACGACCACCCAAAAATGGACACAAAAACCGAGGATTTTTTTTTTGGGGGAACTACCCCTGAACCCCTGTGTAGGGGGGCTTCTCCCCCTTGTGACCCCCCCACTTACTCCCTTGCATGCAAAGAATATAACACATATCCAATTGTTTGATGGTACAACACAATTGCTATAGGATCTGAGATGGTATGCTTCAGGTTTTCATGAGTAAACATATGTCTTTTATGTATTTGTTTGAGGCTTGTATATTGGATGCTATGGCACATTCTTAAGGCATGTCATGGAGGCCCTTTATGGTACATGATTTCATATGGTTGAGGCAACATTGTTACATGATTGAGACATACCCTTGGTACTTGGTATATGGTTGTTATGGTTCATTGTTAGAGACACATCTTTGTGATATTGGCATATACATGAGGCTTATATTATGGTACATAACATGATTGAGAGTGATAGGATATATAGTCAAGAGATACATTTCATGGTATATGGTATGTTATTGGTGTTGATGTACATGGTTAATGTGTTGGTGCTGATGTACATGGTTAATATCCATGGTTGGCACATGGTATGGTATTAACGGTTGATGTACTTGGTGTAGTATATGTTTGATACATGGTATGGTACAGGAGTCGAAGTACATTGTTGATGCACATGGTTGATACATGGTATGGAACATGATTGGTACTTGGTATACATGGTTGATGGTTGAGGCGTATGGTACAGGTTGAGGTGCATGGTTGATGCACGTTTTGGTACAGGTTGAGGTGTATGGTTGATGCACAGTTTGGTACAGGTGTTTGTGCATGGCTGATGTAATTGTTGTGGTACAAGTTGTGGTACTCGATTAATTCTTGATATGGTACATGTTGATGATTTGGAACATTCTTTGGTACATGGTCGAGACACATATATTGTGATGGCATGTTGTTGATCTTGGTACATGATTGGTAGAAGCATGTGTTGGTGATGTTGAACATCTAGTTGAGAGGTGTCCTTGGTATATGATCCATGTCAAAGGATCTAGTTGAGTATTGGTGATAGTGGCATATTGGATAGGTTGATCAATGACATGTTGGATACAGTGACATATTGAGAGGTTACAGGTTGATGTGACAGTGGCAGTGACACTAGCAGAGATAGTGGCAGTGACAGTGGAAGTAATTGTGGTAGCGACATTTGATCTACACTTATATTTCAGGGTGACAAGATGGGGCAAGGAAAGGGGGTTGTAGCCTCCTTTTGATTGGAGCCATAGAATCAAGGATTTGGAGCTTCCTTCAGGTTGGAGCCTGAGAACTAGGTGGTTATATCCACCTTCTGGTTGGAGCCAAGGAACTCAAGGGGTTGTAGCCTTCTTCTGGTTGGAACCAGAGAACTCGGGGAGTTGTAGCTTCCTTCATGTTGGAGCTTATAAAAAAGGGGTTGTAGCCTCCTTCTAGTTGTAGTTGGAGAATTAGGAAGTTGGTACTTCCTATGAATGAATTCTTGATATATATAAGAAATCATTCTGTGGTTTTCTCCCATTTGGGTTTCCACATAAATATTGGTGTATTGTGTTCTTGATGTGATGTTGATCCTGCTTATGATTACATTCTTGTGATATATATATTGAATGCAATCATAGATGATACATTGATGATAAACTGTTGAACATTGTTGATGAAGTGAAATAATATACATTGTGGTTAAAAGTGGCATAAATTTCTCATATTGATTCACCCGTCCCCCCTCTCAGTATTCCAACATAGTATTCTCCATATCTAGAACTGTAGAGTTTTGAGATATGTCATTTTGATCTTGTACATTCTATAGATCTGGTGGTTGACATTCTTTTCATTTTTGGGGGTAAAGGTTCATGTCCTTTGTTCCTTTTTGAAGTGGAGCATGCATGAGGACACAAAAATTGAAGATGTTCTTCTTGTTGACAAAAATGACACTGAAATGTTGTATTCCCATAATCAAGAGTTTGAACCCAACAAAAATCACCTTGTTGTAATATCATGTTATCTGACAGTCCATGACTGATGTCAATCTCAACACATATTCCAACATATGTGAAATACCTAGGTTAATTCAATCTACATATGTTTTGTTGTAATTACCTAAAGACTCTCCAATACCTTGAAAAATTTTAAATGCCAAAAGTGAAGGGGCATATTTAGTAAGTGAATCGAAACTGACATTGTTATTATAGACATAGTGGAAAGATCGAAATCTAGAAACCAATGGGTAATGAAAAGCCTTGCTCTATCCCAATACTAGGGACCCTCCTATAAAATTCTTTGATA
This sequence comes from Picea abies, assembly GCA_900067695.1. Taxonomy (NCBI): domain Eukaryota; kingdom Viridiplantae; phylum Streptophyta; class Pinopsida; order Pinales; family Pinaceae; genus Picea; species Picea abies. The sequence continues at coordinate 3,909 of CBVK0100981444.1, forward strand.
GCCAATTGAATTTTCAAAATTGACAATAGAGAATCCCTTTGAGCATAGATAAACCTCACAATTTCTTGTCCATGTTGAAAACCATTGAATCTGCAAATTACCATTGAAGATTGGTAAAAAGAAAGAAAACATGTAACCTCCAATTTAGGCACCTTTCCAGATGGATTAAAAATATACATAGTAGGTATAGGATGGTTCAAAAATGTTGATTTATATGATTTATTATGAACCACATCATTACAAAAAAGAGGTTTTGAAAATGACAAATAAATTTTTATCATCACTCTTCCACACAAATGCAATGCCAATATAAGTGTAATGCACCAAAATCCCATCTGAACCACATTACTCCTCCATCCATATTGATTTTTTTTTAATTATTTTAACCACACTCATTAATTCTCTGATACCATAATTAATTATTCCTAACATGGATCTGATACTATTCTGTGATAGACACAAATCCTTGTCCAAGCTCTAATACCACAATGTAACAATATGTGTTGCATATGATACAATTATGCAGGCCAATATCATGCAATGTCATGCATGACCACATAAACATTCTTAAATATAATGTGTATCTTATTCATTAAAACTAGAACAAAAATTAAACACATAAATACACATTATATACAACAATAAAAGCACATAAAAACATGGAACTTACCTTTTATAAAATCACCAACTAGCTCCAGACCTCATATGTTCCACCCATCCATAGACATTGTTGTTCTAATTATCTCAACAATGGGTCACCCTTGAGCTAGGTCTATGACTTCACTAGGGAAAAGGAATTATCGCTAGGCCAACTCAAGTCTCACAAAGTGCAAAATCAATGGGTAGACCAAGGTACCAAATTCCAGCAACAATTCCAAGCTACAAACTATTGTTCCCCATCATCCTGCACACTCCAAGTGTGTATCCCCTTCTCTTCTCTACAGTCCCTTAGGCTGTCCCACTTCCCTTCGAATTCTCATATAAAAGCTGGCCAGTAAGTCTCAGAGCTATGTGGCTCCAGGAAATCCAACTATTGTAATGGAGTCTCTAGACACCCTCCATGGAAGCATGGAATTAGATATATATGAAATGTATATTTAATATTTTATAAATTTATTATTCATTGTCTTATTCAATGTACAACAACGTGTATTAAATACACGTAAATGAGTAGAAGCACGTCTTTTTTTCTAAAAATATGTGACTTTACATTAAAAGTATAATTATTACATTAATGATTTAATTAGTAATTAATGACATTGTAATATACATACGTTATATTATATTACAAGTCATCCCTCCCTAAAACATCTTCATCCTCGAAGCATAGTCAAGAATGAATTCTTGGATATAAATTGTTAGTTGTCGCTATATTTATCTCTTCTAGAAAAACAAAGTTCCTTACGAACCCGAGGAGTAGGTCTAATAGGATTACAATCCCATCTCTGAAGTTCACATTCCCATTCCCATTGATATTCATTTTCCCTTTCCCTTTCATGTGTTGTTGAAATTGAGATATAACCATTTCCTCTGTGATTATGCTCCTCATGGAGACCATTCTTCCTTGAAGTGGATTTTATTTTTCCATCAACTAGCTTCGATGATAGTGGGTTACTTTGGAGGGTTGTATCCTCACCTCCACATGACCATTTGTCAACATTTTCTTTAGGCTCTTGTATAAAATACTTTTCAAATGATGATGCCCCACTTTTATCATCTGTCGATGTTCTATTATCAATAATAGGTATGGCCATTTCCATCATGTTTGCTATTGGTTTTCTTGCAATAGAGGTAGTAGATTGAACATGTTTTCTCTTGGGGTGATCAACATGTTATCTCTTAGGATGAACATTGCATGTGATCGTTGATGAACATAACGATAAAAATTCATAGTCTTCACATTCACATAGGTCCATATGTCCAAAATTTAAAGTGTCGAGTAATTAGTTTTCCACAGATCATAAGAAAATAAATATATGACTAGGCCATAGGTAATTCTAGTTATCTAATTCAAAATGGGTCATTTCATACACCCATCCTTCAAAAAACATAGTCCCAAGGTGGTAAAAAAAGTGAGGGATTATCTTGTTGTAAGGTATTTGTGTCCTCTTGGGCAGTATATCTTGGGCTATACTTGTCCCACTGGACCATAAATTGGTCTACCAAATAATTCCCGAGCTGTCAGACCCTACAGTCCAATATGCGTAATGTTTCAACCATGATGGTTCCCAGGTACGAGACTTACAATTCCTTCTAATGTAGTTTGTGAGATTTGTCACCAAAATAACGTCGTAGAAAACATACATGAAAAACATCATGAGTTTTATGTAAGTGGGATGGTAGTATGAGACAATAGGTTGGGTCTAATTCACTCTTGAATTTTAAATGGTCCTATAAATCGAGGAGAGAACTTTTTCCCTTTCCCAAACTGAATGGTACTCTTATTAGGCCTTATATCAATGAAAACTTGATCTCCCACTTTATAACTTCAGTCATTCCTATGTGCATTAGCATAACATTTTTTTCTATCGTGCACCTCCTTTAATAGTTGTCTAATTTGAGTCACCTGCTCCTCCATATATTGAATCTATTATTGCCCTATTATCACTTGGTATTCTAACCTTTCCCAACTCAACGGTGTCCTGCATGGCCTTACATACAGATCTTGATAGGGAGACATTCTGATTGAGCTGTGAAAAGTTTTATTGTAGGAAAACTATACCAAAGGTAAGTAATTCTCCCAATGGGTTTGATTATCCATAACATACATCTTAAGCATGTATTCTATAACCTGATTTACTTTTTTAGTTTTCCCTTCCATTTCATGATGATATGTTATGATTAAGTTCAATTGAGTCCTTAGTGTTCACTATAAACTTGTCCAAAACCTGGATGTGAATCGAGAGTCTCGATCTGAAATTATCTTCTTGGGTAATCCATGCAAATGGATGAATTCACTTATAAAAATGTGTGCCACATAAATGACATCATAATTGTCTCTAAATGGAATAAAATGTGCACTCTTGGTAAATTATCAACTATAACAAGATCAACATTCTTCCTCTGTGATGTGAGTGGAAATCCCACAACAAAATCCATAAAAATGACTTCTCACTTGGACATAGGAACAACATACAGTAGTAGGAGACCTACTAGGTGATGATGATCATCCTTTACTTGTTGAAACTCAAGATACTTAGTGACAAAATGGACTATATCGCACTTCATGCATACAAAAAAGAAAATCTTCTTCATGTCTGCATACATTTTCTTCACACTTGGATGTGCACAGTAAAGTTCTCTATGGGATTCCTTGAGTATGACATTTTGAATATCCATACCCTCACATATGTATATCCTTCCCTGGTATCTCAACAATCCATATAATTCAAAGATATATCCTTCGATCTTTGAATCTAACTATCTCCCACTCTTGAGGGATGAGGTAACCTTTAAATACCAACTATCTCCAAAACGTTGTCCCAACACTCGCTCACTCAAATTAGCCTTTAAGGGCACCAAGGAGAAGATATGTGTCCTTTTTCTCAGGGAATCTGTGACCACATTTTCCTTTCCCTTGATGTATGAAATTCCAAAATATTAATCACTCATAAACTCACTCCATCGCCTCTTCCTGACATTGAGATGATTTTGAGTGAAGAGATTCTTTAATCTTTCATAACATGTTTTGAGCTCAAAGATTCGCCCCACTAGATAATGCCTCCAAAGATTCAGAGCTAGCATTACAATTGCCAACTCTAAATCATGAGTAGCATAAATATCCTCATTTTACTTCAACTTTCTTTACGCATATGATATCACTCCCCCATCCTTCATTAGGATAACCCCCAATCATTTCTTCGAGGCATCTATGTAGACTGTGAAGTCATTTTCCATATCCATCACTCTTAAAATTGATGCATTGGTTAGTAATGTCTTAAGCGCAATGAATGCAATGTCGTATTCATCTATCCACCCATACTTGACTCCCTTGCATTGTAAGGTATGGGTTTCACTATCTTTGAGAACCATTCCATAAACCTTCGATAATAGCCAAATAGCCCCATAAATATTCTCACCTCATGATCATTCATCGATGCTAGCCAATCCATTATGGCCTTCAACATTTTCAAGTCTAGAGAAATTCCTTCTCCCAAAATGATATGACCTAGATAGTGAATCTCTTTCTTGAAGAAATAGCACTTTGACAACTTACCATACAACTTGTTCTCTCTAAGGAATGACAACACCACTTGCAAGTGTTCCTCATGTTCTCTTTCATTCTTGGAATAGATGAGGATATCATCAATAAAGGCCTGCACAAAGTGGTCTAATTACTTTCATAATACACCATTCATGAGGCTCATGAATATTGTTGGTGCATTGGTCAAACCAAAAGGAACTACAATGAACTTGTAATGTCCAAACCGAGTTCGAAAGGTAGTTTTAGGAATATATTCTTCCTTAATACTTAATTGGTTATACCCTGATCGCAGATCAATTTTTGAGAAAATTTCTTCTCCTTTCATTTGGTCAAAGATATCATCTATCTATGGCATTGGGTACCTATTCTTCACTATAGCACGATTCAAGTCCCTATAATCTATACACAATCGCAAGGAACTGTCCTTATTCTTGAAAAATATCATTGTTGCACCCCAAGGTTAGAAATTGGGCCTTATAATCCCTATGTCAAGTAGTTCCTTGAATTTCATCTTCAACTCACAAATTTCTAGAACCGTCATCCTATACAATGTTTTGGAAATTGGCTCCACACCAGGTTTTATAGCAATGGTAAAATCAAGCTCTCTTTCATGAGGTAACCCTGGCAACTCTTTCAGAAAAACATCATTAAATTATGACAAAATTGGATATTGACATATAGAGGGTCCCTTCCCTTCATTCACTACTTCCACTACATATAATTGGAAACCTTTCCTCATTTAACATTTATCCTTCATTGTTGAGATAAAGCATAGATACACCTTACTTCATATACCATGGATCTCTATTGACCTTCCTTCATCATCTACGTAAAGCACCCTCTTTGCAAAACAATCTACCATAGCTCGATGAGCTTCTAAGTAGTCCATCCCAATGATTAGATCATATGTCCCTAGGGTAGTGACATACACCTTCAACCTAGTAGTACACACTCCCTGGTCTACAAGACAATTATCGATGCTAGGTCCTATCTCTTTTGTTTTCTTTGAAGCCATCTCAACTTGTTTAAATTCATCATGCTCATAGGCTTCCAACCCACACTTTTCTAATGCACAAGGTGAAATGAAACTATATGTAGCACCGTAATCAAGCAAAATTTTAACATTGACATGATTTACGTACCTAACGACTCCACCATCGTGGATTGATGTTCTTCCTGGTGGTTATTAACTACTGCATAAATCTGGTGGCTACTACTTGCTCTTCCCATTGGGGCCTTTCCTTATCTATGTACAGATCCTATTTCTAACTCTGGGCAATCACGCTGGTAATGAGGTCCTTCGCACCGCCAACAAGTAAATTGGGGTCAAGCATTCACACTTCCCTGCGAAGGCCTATGAAATGAGTTCCTTCTCCTGGAATGTCTGCCCCTACTAACCACCTGTTGATAATTTCATGCACTTTCTTGTGTCATTAGTGATGAGTGGGATGCTGCAGTCGCTCCCAATGAAATACCTATTGCAATTTCTCCAGGTGTGTCTCTATTTCCATAAGGAGGTGGCCTAGAGATTCCTACCTTGGAGAAGGTCCTACGGGCCTTCCTCACAAATATAGGATTTTGTGGAATAGTTAATCCCATACCTATGTTTAAGTTCATATGCACTTTTTCGTAACGAGCACTTTCAAATGCTTTAGCCAATGACAATGGTTTCTACATTCACACCATGGCCCTTATATTAGGGTTTAACCCATAGACAAAATGATTTTCTTGCCATTGATCGGTATCCATGTATGGGACGTACTTTACTAGAAGACCAAACACCTTCCAAAATTTCTAATACAACATGAAAATCCACAAAAAATGTCTAATAAATTTAACAATATGAACACAAATTTATCTAAGTGGGAGGAAAATAGATTAGTGACTAAGATCTAAACTTATCAAACAATAGAAGACCAAAATACCTTTCAAAATGTCACCAAACAACCTGAAAAATACATCAAACATCTAACAAATTTAACAATATGAAGCAAAACTATCTAAATTGGAGGAAAAAGCTGAGGAGTTTTGATCTAAACTTTGCAATAATAGATGACGAAAAGACCTTCCAAAATTTATGTTACAGTACACCAAACAACCCGAAAATCCATGAAACATCTAACAAATTTAACTATATGGATTTGAATTTGTTTTGAAACTTTTATCGAGGATTATTATTGGTCCCTATAAATTTGTGTGTTTGGAACAAAATCCTATAAAACATTGATGTTCATGGAATCGATAACTTTTAATGTTTAAATTATATTCTTCAGGGTTCAAGGGACAATATAATAATATACCCATTAAGATATTAACATGCCACTTGTAGAAATTGATTCTAGATGGGGAGGATAACACTCATTTTCTCAATTGCATAGACTAGACCCAATTAACAATTATTTCCACTCCTATGAAAAACAATAACTTTTAATAGTTAAAAAAAGTGCATTCAAATAGAACAAAGATAAGGAGTAAGATAATCTTGTACTAGATGGACCCTCTTTCTAAATCTGTTAAGATCACAGTTGAAATTTTAGGTAATTGTAGAGTTCTACCATAATCCAAGGCCCATGCATGGTGGAAAAATGCCCTTAGGGGTTTTACCCAATTTTGGATTTACCCAAATCATCAAAAACCTTTTAAACACTCATATGTACGAAACATACTTCATTTTCAAGTCACATTTAAGATCAATTGTGAAAAAATAACAAGGCTTACCTATTCATTTGAAGTGGAAGGAATCAATGTGTCTTGTCTTAGCAACTGTAAATATTTTTTAACATTATAAATATATTTAAATTTGATGTTTTGTCAATGATGGGTTTCCTAGTCAATGAAAGTGGGCTACTCCTAATGTTCTCACTAGGGTTGAATCTTTTCCATTGATGCACTCATATGTGTGCTCATGTTAGTTGTACACCAATACTTACGATAATAGTTTTGATTAGGTGCAACCCTTGGACAACTTTCACAGAATAAATACCCTCCTCATTGTGTGTTAATGAAAGAAACCATTCACAATGCCTAGGTGGAGTTAGGAGCACCAAAAATAATATTAACCAATTTAAACTTTTCCCATTATTGGTTGATCCAAAATGGATCTTATATAATTTGTCATCTATTTAGGTATTTTCTAGGTGGAAACATTCGAGCTATTCGCTTGTAGGGCCCATTTTAGGGGTAGGTCATCTTTGGTGATTAAGAGTATAGAACCTTAGAGAGCCCATTTGCAAAGTTAAATGGTCATTTTTGGAGTTAAAATTTTGCAAACATAATCCACAACATCTTGATTCTATTCTACACATTGAGATATTTCCAACGGTGCGAAAATCACCTCAATCGTAGTTCAATGTGAAAGTTGTGCCTCTTACAAGTTGACCTATCATATTGACAACCTTGATAAAAAGTGGATGCCATGCTACTCACACATGTAGACCTATTCATGTGTAGAATTTCAAGAATATTTTAGAGGGTCCAAAACCCTAACTCTAATCGAGAGTTGAGGCATGCAAAAACCCTAAACCTAACTCTAGATGACTATCTATCCATGTTAAATTCTAGGCTATTAGGAAAGGAAGGGATTCCATCATGGTTGTGTTTTTAATGTTTCATAATTGAGAAAAGCATCTATGAGTGGGATATTATAGCATAACAAGGGAAGTAGAAGATCCTATAGTATCCATTTAGGGCATAATGTCCATGGCATCTCCATAGTGAGTGACCTTTCTTTGTATTTGCATTTCATAACTGAGAAGAAAGGAGCATAACATAAACCTCACCTTCTTACCTTCTTATTGAGTTTTTCTAGTATTGGATTCTCCCACGGTACATCTTTTGTTCATTGTGTGGACGAGTGTTATTTATTTAGATTCTTTCATTTTAGTTTCAGTTAATTCAATGTTTCCATGCATTGAGCTAATAACATTAAATCGAGATCTTAAGTAAAGAAAACTACTACATAATAATAGATTGAAAAAACTTGTATGATTTATTGTCACAAACTATTATAGTGAAATATCTAAAAAAAATTAGAGATCATTAATTGAAAAACATTACATAATTAAAAAACTAAACTCAACTAAACCAAATGTTACTATATATCAAATTTGTTACTTATACATATAATAAATAAAAGACAATGATAAATATTTTTAATGACATCTTGAAGCTGAAGTTGAAGTTGCATCTTGTTTAACCTTCGTTGCATATGCACCACCATTTGAGACAACCTTCTTAGGGATACGATGATGCTACCCTAGAAACCATGCTCCTTGTGGTATAAAATAACATTTGGGTGAAATCACGGAGGTGGGTAACACTTTCGTGATAATCTGATCTCCAAAATTATGAAAAACGTTTTTTCGGCCGAACTAATATTATATTTCGGTCGAAAGATACTTTTTTCGGCTGGACTATTTTTTGGTGGAAACATGAAACATCAAATTGAACGATACACTGATGGCACCCCTCGATTTGCATGTAAAATTTTAGTCAGGCAGATTTTTTCCATCCGGCAATATGTTTTCGGCCGAAAGATATTCCATCCGAAACATTGTTTCGATCAAAAGATTGTTTATATATCAACCACACATCGATTTGGAAACGTTTTTCCAAGCTCTTTGCCTTTGTGAGTGTTTGAGAGCGTTGGCGTGGACGTAGTTTGAGAACACAGAGGTCGGGTTGTTATGTTGGCAGGCGCAGACAAAGGTTTGGCGGGCGTTCCTGCGTGCAGTTGGGATGTTGTGTTGGTGGGCCGAGCTTCAGGTATTTATGTTTAACTCTTAGTTTTTAGTTGTAATTTTAATTTTAATTTTTAAATAATTTTTTTTTTAATATGGCTTCCCCTGTGTTCAAGATGTGGGCACGCCAACGGCTTGGCCATGG
>CBVK0100981446.1:0-10912 GCA_900067695.1 Picea abies
CTACAAACCGTGCGATAACAGGACCAATTTGTCTAATGCTTTCATATAACCTGCAACAATTATAATTTATCATAAATAGAAATGAATTGTAATTTATGAATATAAACCATAACTAGAAAATTGAAATGAACATAAACCATAAGTAGAAATTATTATAAAGAAATTGTTTGAAAAAATTTCTACCTGCTTGAACCTCTGGATCTTGGTGTGGTTTTTTCTTGGTCCCACCACTAGGTGCTGGTGTTGAAAGCCATGATATGTGATAGTACTTCGGTGTTAGCACGTATGCTAAGGCATGTAGTGGAATATTTAGCATTTCCCACCGTTTTTCCACTTCTACACAAATAAGGTTATACATATCGACATCTTTAGGCTCAACAATGTCTTTAATCAGCCCTAGCATGCTATCCATTTGCTCATACACCTCCCCAATGATTGGCCGATCTGAATCTGAAAACTTGATCATGTTATAAATTGGCTTGGTGAATTGCAAAACATACCGAACCTGTGTCCAAAACTGACTGTCAAGCACTGTGTTCTTGACTGCTTATGCACCTTCTTTATCACTGCTCAAATCATCCCATTCATCACTCATCACCATACCAGCCTAAGCTTGTCTCACCTTCAATAGGCGCCTAAAAGTGAGGTAATAGCTAGCAAATCTAGTTGGTGCAATCTTAAGTACCTGCAACTTGGAGTAAGTGCTATAGAAGTAATTGACCCTTGTATGCCCGGTGATATATTTGATGACTTCCTTCTCTCTCTTGTACAGCTGATTAATCCATCCACATTCTTTATGTTTGACAATATCATGCATCAAAAGGTTCAAGGTGTGCACCAAACACCCAGACCAAAAGATGTGTGGATGCATTCGCTCAATGATTTTACCTACTCCCTTACAATTTGCTGCATTATCAGTGATTACTTGAATCACATTAAAAGGGCCAACTTCATCAATTGTTTTCAACAAGGGCTCTAAAATGTTTTGAGAAGTTGCACTTATTGAAGATGAGTCATGTGCTGCGAGAAACATTGCACCACTAGCAAAAACACCAATAACATTGATCAAATGTTGGTTTCTAACACTTGTCCAACCATTCGATACAATGGATACCCCAACGTCAGACCATTCATTTGTAAACCGTGAAAGACCGGCTTGAATTTTTGTTTTTTCCCTGTCAAGTAACACAGTTCTAGCTTTCTCATAGCTAGGGCTCTTGTATCCTTGGGGGGCTTTTTGGTTGATGGCCCTCACCATGTCATGCCAATAGGGGGAGCGAAGCACATTGAATGGGACACCACAAGCATAGAGAAACCGTGCCACTTTTGCATCCACCTCATCCTTATCTCCAGTATCAAAGAAATCTCCTATTGTTCTTCTAGATGTAGGGGTTGTAGAACCACGAGGAGATGGAGATGTGCCACCAAATCTAGATGAGACATCATCAGATTGAAACTTTTGTTTTTTACCATGCTTTCTTTGTGCAGCTTCCTCTATCTTTATGTATATTTGTCTCTGTTCTTTGGATATGTTAGGGCAAACATTAATCCCAAGGGACCCCTTATTGTCATCACTCTCCATTACACCACAAAGATGCCTCCTCACACGGGTATATGAACCGGCATAAGGTTTTCCTTCATGACAATCATGAGGACATAAAAATTTGGCAGTTCCACCACCTCTCCCCACATCAAGTTTTGTCACAAATTTCCACAAGGGTGTCAATGAAGCTTTCCCACCTTCATTGCTCTCTTCATCCTCTTGAAACCCTCCTTCATCTTGAAACCCTCCTTCATTGCTCTCTTCATTCTCTTCTTCCCTTTAATACCTCCTAGTCCTCGACAAGACCATGAGAACCAAAAATGGAATGATAAACCAAAAGAAAATCATTTTCCTCAAGCTTTAGATGAACAACCTGCAATAAAATGAGGGAGAAAAAGGAATGGGAAAGAGTAGGAGAGGAGGAAAAAACCATAAACAAATTTAACCCAAGGAAATGAGAGAGTTGGGGTTTGGGCTTACCTCTTTAGCTCTTGAATCTTGCAAGTTGAAAGTTGAGATAGATGGTTGCCTTTGTTCTCTCCTCCAAGCTCCTCTTTGCTCTCTCCTTCAAGCTCCTCCAAGCTCCTCTTTGCTCTCTCCTCCAAGCTCTCCTTTGCTCTCTCCTCCAAGCTCAAGCAAACACAAATAGAAACAATGAGGAAATGAGAGGGGGAAAATATCTTTTATTCCCTCCTCACTTTCCCCTAACCCATCCCTAACCACACTCCACACTCTAACTCAACTCAAAAAAACAAAAAAAATGAGTCTTTTTTCATCTTAAGCGTGGAAGCGCTCGGACCTCACGAGTAGCGCACAGGAATCGCTAACAGTTCGCTAAGGAAGCTAGGTAGGAAGCCAGCTTCCGAAATCCAGAAGCGCGCTTCTGGATTTCGGAAGCTCGCTTCGGGGTTCAACGCTTCCTCATGGGCAGGGAGCGCATTTTTGAGCCCCGAAGCGAGCTTCCGAAATCCAGAAGCACGCTTCTGGATTTCGGAAGCTGGCTTCCTACCCAGCTTCCTGAGCGAACTTCCAAGGCCGGAGCGGGGGGGGGGGCGCTTTCGGTAATACTGATCCAGTGTATAAGCAAATATAGTTGTGCATGTAATGGATTGCACAAGAACAAAGAAAGGGAAGAGGAAACTACTGGAATTGGATTGGAAGCATATTACAACTTTCTTAATGTTGCAATAGAAGAAGGAATTAAAGGAAATGAGGAGGATATGAACACTATTGGTTCAGTAGTAGAAAAGAAGAAAGAGGCAACTTTACAAGTTGCAAAATTAGATAAACATAGTAGTCTAAGTAAGAAAGCAAAGGAGCAGTTGGAAGAGCAAGAATTGGAAGTGACATATGACGAGAAAGAACTATTGAAGGGGGAATTGCTTCAAAACAACAAAAAGATGAGGTAGATTGAAGAGACGGTGAGAGGAGCAGACAACCAGTGTGTGGGTGTGTGTATAGAATGTTGATATTATGGTAGTTGCAGAAGGTATTAACCTCTACGTGTAACCTTTGACGAGACTAGAATATTTTGGGAAGCAAGAGAAACCCTAAACATATGTGTAGAAACCCTAGAAGACATGTCGGCTCAATAAAAGAATTAATCTTTAAGTGTTAACCTCTAAAAGAAGAAGTCGGTTTGGACAAGTGACAAAGAGCTCTATAAATAAGAGGGTGCTAGAGCTCATTTGTCACTCTTACTCTCACAACTGCATAAGACTAGTGGTGCACTAGTTTGGAGAGGGAGTGCAGTTGTAGCTGCTGCAACTGGGATTTTGGCTTTTGGTTGGACTTTCTCTTGGTTATGGTTTGGAATTTCTTCTTGGTCTTTGGTTATTCCTGCTTTGTGCGCTACCCTTGGAGAAAGGTTCGCTACCTTGGTTGGCTATTGTTTTGCTTCCGGAATTATTTTGTCTGTTAAGGTTAAGGTGCTCGGGGGTGGCCTCTGTGCCTATGGTTGGGTGACAATATTGTTATATTGTCTATGGAAAAACAAGCACACCCCTTTTATTCTAACAGGTTATGGGCCCACACTATCTTCAGATAGTCTAACCACTGGAATAAAGATTGGAAAGTTATTTGTTAAGCTCCTTATGGCACCAGTTACAACTGCAGCTAGGTTTTCTAATTATGCAGCTGCAACAAACCCTAACCCTTGTGTTCGGGCACTTATGATGAAGTGTTTGACCTAATTCCTTGACATCCTAATGCGCCCTAGCCTAGCGCACCTCTTGGTACTCTTAGCTAGCAAAAATGTCGGGTTTGAATTTTTGGTCAAAGTCAAAGTCAAAGGTTGACTTTTGGTCAAATTGATTTTGTGGTCAAAGTTGAAATTTTAGAGTTTCTAGCTTGTTCTAATCATTGAATCTTTTGATTGAGTTTCTAATCTCTTCTTGTCAAGATGGTATCTAGGTTGAGATTGGAAGACAAGTTGGACGATGTTACAAGACTTCAAAGGTATGCACTTGTATATGCTATCCAAGTTATATCATCTAGCAAAACGTGAGTGTGTTTGCAGGAAAAGTATTAGAGACCTTGTCCAAGTTGTAATCTTGGATTCAGTGCATTCAAAGGAACAAGCGCACCCTCCATAGCAGTTGAGGCTTCAGGTTCCAGGTTTGATTAAATTGTTAAGCTTCAAATTTGTGTATATCAAGGGTGATAGTTACTACATTGCAAATTGTGAAAGCAGTCTTTGAAAGATTCTATTATTGCTAGGTGTAATGAATACTTGACTGCATATGAATACTATTGATATAGATGCTTATTATACTTATTCGCAAGATGAACTAACATCTCCTCTAGATAGATATTTCTTGTTTGCTCTTGTTGTTCTTGTTCTGGGCAGGTACCCTTGTGAAATATGTTTGATGAACAATCCTTGCGGAAGCTGTCATAGAAGAAGTTTATAAGGATGATATAACTGCCAGATGGGCATCAATCAAAACAGATAGAAACAAACTTAAAGAGACTCAGAGGAGTCAGACTCGAAGGAAGTCATAAATAAAAAGGAAACTGGAACAGGCTTGTGACACTTTGTAGTAAGCAAAGAGAGATATAGCAGATGGAAGCATGGACTATCTCAGATGGAAGGAGCTGATCACAGAATTCCAAAAGAAGAGCATGCATATTGCTCATTCAGGCATGAAGTTGGGATTAGGAGGGAGCTAATCCCCAACGATATGATCCATTGAAGAAGAATCTGTAAAGACTATGAAATATCTATCCATGTTCTTCATTGGAAGTAGAAACCACGATAAGTAGCACATGTTCAGTTTGACTCTAGAAGAAGTCTTCTTCGAAAAGAAGCCTTGAATATCCTTGGTTGTCCATCTACATTTATATTCCTATGGAGGAAGGTTGGAGCCTTTAGGAAAAAAGGGCGTGTAATCTATAGAAGATTTCATGGACTCCAACATTGAAGAGAAACATGAGGAAGAACATGAAGATTCCAAGAAAGAAAGAAAAGTTAGAACAACTAATTGAACCAGTTTGAACCCACTAGAAGCAGTCAAGCAAGAGGAATGGAAGGAAGTTGTGATGAAGAACAATGTATGTGAGAAATTGTGAAAAAGACTTGAGCATTGATAGATACAAGGCGAGACTCGGGGCTAGGGGGTTCTCCCAGTAGGAGGGAGAAGACTACGATGACAACTTGTTCTAGTAACCAGATATACCTCTACCTGAGCCATTATATCTCCCGCAATATCCATGGGTTGGAGTTTACATCAGATGAATGTAAACAATGTTCTTCTCAACAGAGTAATTGAAGAAGAAGCATATGTAGAGCAACCTCAAGGTTTTGAGGTATACTAGAAAGAGACCCTTGTATGCATAGATGGAAGAAGACCTTGTATGGACTCAAGCAAAGTTGGTGCAGAGCCTCTCATGTACAACAAAAGCGTGGTGAAAACTTCCTATGACAGAGGAAGTATATTGAAATGGTTCTTCAGAAATCTGGGATGATGGATTGCAAATCCATGGCAAACTCCCATGATGGTAGATCTAAAGAAGTTAAGAGACTCTGATCCAGTAGACCCATCTCTGTATCGACAATTGATTGGCTCGTTAATGTATTTGGAGAATACTCAGTCGTATACTTGTTTTATGGGACGTTTGAGTTATGATATACAGCTGCATGGATTTATCGATTCAAATTGGGCAAGGAGTGCAAATGACAGAAGAAGTGCTACTTGGATATGTTTCAGTTTGAGCTTTGCCACGATGTCAAGGGCTAGGAGGAAACAAAAGTCTGTTGCACTCAGCATTGCAAAAGCAAAGTATATTGCAGCTTGTGATGCTTGTACGGAAGCAGTGTGGCTTTGTAAGTTGGTTTATGGATGGCCTGATCAGGTGTTGGATTCGAGCGTGATATATTGTGATGATCAGAGCTGTGTGAAGCCTTCAGAGAACCCGATGTTCCATGACAAGTCGAAGCACATTGAGATCAAGCATTATTTTCTCCGTGATAAAGTCCAGAGGGGAGAAGTGATTCTCCAGTATATCTCCACAGATGAGAAGATAACAATTATTTTGGTAAAGCCTCTATACAAGATGAAAAGCTTGCGTACTTAAGGGACAAGTTGGGGTTCGTGGAGACAACTTCCTTATTGAAAAAGGAAGTGATTACTCCTAGGTTGGAAGGGAGCATTGATATGTTATTGATTTATGGACAGCCATTTTCCAATTCGGAAAATGGTCCAAGTTGGGCAATTCCTTTCCAGTTCGGAAAGTGGTTCGAGATTTCTGACGGACAATCATTTTCCAGTTCGAAAAATGGTCCAGATCGGACAGTCATTTTCGTAATGAAAATGGTTCGATAGATTGTTGATGTACCATAGACAATGATTCCCCTTGTGGCCAGTGTGGGGGAATGGTCTAGGACAATCATTCCTCTTGGCAGTCACTCTGAGTAGTGGTCAAGTAGAATGGTCCACCTTGTCGGGCAGTCATTCTTTCAAAGTTCACAGTTGTGAGCAATTTCGAAGAATGGTCTCTTTTGAGGTTGGTGCAGGACAGTCATTTCCATTAGGAAATGGTCTTGACAGTCATTCCCTAGGGCGGACTCATTCTTTCCAGGGTGCACTGTGATTCATGTCGGAAGACTGGCCTAGTTAGGTGAATGGTCCAGGTTCAGCAATCAGGGATAGGCATTCCCTAGGGCAGACTCATTCTCTCTAGGTTGCACGGTGATTAGTGCCGGAGGAATGGCCCAGTTAGGTGAATGGTCCAAGCTCAGAAATCAGGGACAGTTATTCTTCCATTCTTGGGAAGAATAGTCTGGATAGCCCATGGTTGATGTTTTTACTTTTCGAGGGCAGATACTCTTCTAGATCTCACAGATGTGAGTGGAAGAATGGCCCAGATGACTCAGTATGTATCATGATATTATTTATGCAGGCTGATATCAGATGATATGATTGTTGTGGAGACTGTAGTCTCTGGATAGTAGTTGTATGCTACTGTGGTGGATGTGATCCACTGATAGTGACTATGTGTCACTAGTTAGTAGCCGTGTGCTACTAGGAGTGGTTGTGTACAATTGGGTAGTAATTGTGTACTACTATGGATAGACACAATTGTGTTCTATTGGATGGCATTGTTCTAATTTCCATGGAGACTACCACTAGTGTTGGAGATGATTGTCAGCTAGATGGATAGCCAGTGTGTTGATGGACAAACATTCTCCAGGTGGAGAATGGTCCAGGCAGGACAGATTGTTGGTGGACAGACATCCTTCCTGTGGAGGATGGTCCAAGTTGAAAGATTGTTGGTGAATAAACATTCTCCCTGTAGAAAATGGTCCAGGACAACCATTCTTCTAGGACGTATGTCCGGATTAGAAGAATAGTGTTTTTAGCCCATGGCGTTGGTTCCAGCATCTGTTGGAATAGTTATTCTTCTAGGACATATGTCCGGATTAGAAGAATGGTTCTTGTATCACTCTGTGGAGTGAGTGACTTACTCAGTATCATGCCTGATTACTCAAATGGAGTATGTCTTCAAGAGATGATGCAGTTGGTGCTATCAGATGATGTTGATGGTGTTGATGTTGCTCGTGAGTTGATCTACGTGATCATGAGATAGTCTATGTGGCTATGATGATGCTACCAGTTGAATGGTTTGTTTGTGCTCAAGACCATTGCCTTTGATACCTCCCTAGCTAGGAGGGAGTGTTGATATTATGGTAGCCGCGGGAGGTATTAACCTCTACGTGTAACCTTTGACGAGACTAGAATATTCCGAGAAGCAAGAGAAACCCTAAACATATGTGTAGAAACCCTAGAAGACGTGTCGACTCAATAAAAGAATTAATCTTTAAGTGCTAACCTCTAAAAGAAGAAGTCAACTTGGAAAGGTGACAAAGAGCTCTATAAATAAGGGGGTGCTAGAGCTCATTTGTCACTCTTACTCTCACAACTGCATAAGACTAGTGGTGCGCAAGTTTGGAGAGGGAGTGCAGTTGCTGCTGCTACAACTGGGATTTTGGCTTTTGGTTGGACTTTCTCTTGGTTATGGTTTGGACTTTCTTCTTGGTCTTTGGTTATTCTTGCTTTGTGCGCTACCCTTGGAGAAAGGTGCGCTACCTTGGTTGGCTATTGTTCTGCTTCCGAAATTATTTTGTCTGTCAAGGTTAAGGTGCTCGGGGGTGGCCTTTGTGCCTATGGTTGGGTGACAATATTGCTATATTGTCTATGGAAAAATGAGCACATCCCTTTTATTCTAACATAGAAGACGTAAGCTTGGAAAGCAGTGAGCCAAGAGAAGAGGGAGATGGAGCACAAAGCTCCAATGTTTTATTTACTAATAGAATGTGTTGATGTGTGCAGGGAGTAAGCAGGAGGAAGACAATCATTCTAGAGTTACAAGTGGAGGAGAAAATGAAAAATAATATTTTCAGCCAACATGTTTTGAAGAAAGTATATTTTTTCTATTGTCTATGAGCAAGAAAAAGACTAGCATGGGATTAGAAGAACTTGTCCTCTTATAAAAATGGCTTGAAAAGCCAAATAATGATGGGGAACTTGCCTAAGAAGGAAAAGCACTAAGTAAAGAGTAAGTATGGGAAAACATTGTTGTTACAACAGTCATAATGAAGAAAGAAATATTGAGGTTAAAATCCACAAATAAAATAAAGACAAAGATAGCAAGCTTGTTGATGGAACCTAAAGGTTTAATTGATTTGATTACTAATCATTGTTTGGTGTAGAATACAAATTTGAAGAAAATTGTAGGTGTGAAGCAAGAAGAAGGTGTCATATACAAGGCTGCATGTGAAAAACAAGAATGTAAGCAGAGTGTGCAAGAGGAAAAAGAATTTGCAGAAGATGCCAGTAAAGGTGGTAGTTAATTGGAAGTTGTAAAAAGTGATGATGGTATAATGTCCGAGGTTGCCCTTGATAAAGTTGGTGGCACCTTTATTATTACATGTAGAAAGGACAAGCTTGAGAAAGGAATTGTGCTTGAGAAAGTAGAGAAGAATGACATATCTCGGGCAATGATAATATAAATGAGAAGCACAGGAATAATAAGAACATCCATGTGTAGGGTGGAAGAAATTGTTGGAAATGTGTGTTGGATGGAAGACACACAGTTCATATGTTGTAGGATGGTAGCACAAGTAAGCACATATGGTGGAAGATTGCCATCCAAAAAAATTTGGGAAAGAAGTATGGAAGGTTGTATGAAGTTGAACGAAGAGCTTTTGGGACTTACCTTTTATTTGAAAATATCATTGCTTTGAGCACAAGGATGGAGGATAAGAGAACGACATTACCATGCTAGTTGTTCGAATGAATTGTAAAGAGAAGATGGACATTGAATTATCCATGCAGACTGACATGAGGAGTCATAAGTTCATAGAAGATGCTGAGAAAAAAAGCAGGATAATGATGGCACTGATAGAAAGGATAAAGAGTACAGTGGGAGCAATTGATAAAGTCCATGTGGAACTAAATTATTGTTCATAGACATGTATGGACTTCATGGTGAAGTTAATGATGATAGTTGAAGACATGGGACAAATAGAGACTAAAGAGCTTAAGAAAATGTTCAAAATAATGGCACCAATAAAGATGAAGAATAAGAACTATACCTGATTTAAGGTTCAAGATTTGGAGCTAAAGGAAGATGAAAGATGGACATGAAATCACCTGTAGACATTTTAACATAACATGCATGTTGATGGAGAAACAATGGAGTTTTGGTCACAAGCTATGGTGTCGACATGAGTCCATGCTTTCTTGTTACCTAGAGGGTCTGATGTAGGAGCAGTGATACAGATTTGCATCGAAGGATGAATGGAGACCAAAAACATCTACGTTGTTTGATCTATAGCATATGAAATTGTCGGAGCACAGTCGTTTCAAGATTTGGCACGTGTAGGAGCCTGAATTAATCATAGTCGTCGATCTGTTTGCTGAAAACAATCAGATTTGCAGTGCGGCACATGGGGTGGAGTTGAAGATTCTCTTTAGAGAATCTTGCCAAGCTTTAACCACTGTCAGATCAAGCTCTTAATAAACCAATTCACGTAGGTCATTCATTGTATGCCTATGGAGAAGAGGAATCACCCATGTGAAATTTCATGGTGGATTAAAATCGACGCACCACTTTTTATTAATTTCTTTAATGATTATTAAAAGGTGGTTGATATGAATGTAGGTGCCCTATCTTTCGTATGCCATTCAGAAGGTTAATATCAAAGGTCATTAAAGTTCGAAGGGGGGAAATTTTATGAGTGTGGCATGTAGTTTGGGGCGGCTGTGTACTTAATGAACCATTTAAAGTTTTAATGGGGGAATTTTTGTTTTAATGGGGGTGTTGGTCCTAAGGTTTGCACCTGACTGCTAAAAAACAAAGCTAGG
The DNA here is from genome assembly GCA_900067695.1 of Picea abies. Classification (NCBI taxonomy): domain Eukaryota; kingdom Viridiplantae; phylum Streptophyta; class Pinopsida; order Pinales; family Pinaceae; genus Picea; species Picea abies. Next base: position 10,411 of record CBVK0100981446.1, read on the forward strand.
CCACCTATCCGTTTAGAATGATTGCTTCTTTTAACTTTTGTTGGTTGGTCAGAGGGTTATTCTACCAAGACAAAGGCAAGGTTGGGTTGGCAGAACGGTATGGATGAGGGCCCACCTTGGCTGATGGCACACTAATGACAGACCAATGAAATAATAGAAACAGAGGGAAACAACAAACTACTCAATGAATAATCTGCTGCAAGAAGTTCAATACTTAAAATATCATTTCAAGACATCAAACATGTATCAAAACACAATAACCCACACAGGTTGCAGAAAACAAATCTTCACCAAAGCATTAGTTGTTTGACAGGTTGCATATCAGTAAAAATAAGTCATACAATAGCTGAAAGGAAATGAAATGTGCGTTGCACAAATCAAAAATTGTATTCAAGATAAGAATAAAAACACATGAAGAGTTGAACGAAACACTATCATCAAGAGTATATTCACCAGGTAGAGAGCTTTAATCCATGAATAAAATGGGTCCAACCAGTTTGTT
>CBVK0100981449.1:0-15699 GCA_900067695.1 Picea abies
CCGCCAGAAATCTTGCGACGAGCACTGTAGGATCATGTCATTTTATTGAGCATTCAAAAACTTTGATTTTTGAGCCTTTCAAGATCCAGTTTGGATCAAGAAGAGGATCCCAGGACCGGGTTTGAGGAGCAGTCGTCGATCTCATTTTGTAAGTGACTTTTTGATATTAATATATACAAGTACTTTTTTTCGTCTCGCCATATGATGTGTTCAATATTTATGTTTGATTTACATTTCGTTATGACATCTAACCCATTAATTCATTTATAAGATGCATGTTCATAGTTTCTTGTTTGTCTTTTGATGAATGCCCGTTGGCCTTGGGAGGAGACTTTCAATCGAGAAGCGACCAAATGCAAAAGGATCGACACCGGACATGGAGTTTAAGGTAGAGTTATCAGATCCTTGTACTTTGTATTTTATGCATGAATGTGGGGTATTGTTGGGGTAGTGATTAAAAGTAGGAGACTTTAGACAGATATCTATGATTTCACTTTAGAACCATAGTGTAGTCTGTAGGGGGGGTTTCCCACTATAGCAATAGACTATGAGGAAACCTGAGAAGGCTTAGAATAAGAAGAGCTTGCAAACAGGGACCACGATATTCGTGCCTCTGGAAGGCCAGGGAATAAATGAGTAATGTGATCTCCCTTGCAAATCTTACATGGGAACTTAGGCTTACATCCTATCCATCTAGGTTTCTCAACTGAATAAATGCCCCCGACATGACTAGCATTGGCTAGTTGCTTGTCTTCAACATGACTCATAGAGGTTGTTGACATATCACTCGTATGACTTGCATTGACAAGACTCGTGCCCCCAACATGACTTGCAGTGGTTGGTTGCATATATCCAACATGACTTTCAAAGGTTAGTGATTGGTTGATAACATGACTTGTAGAGGCTATAGACCTATCACCAGTATGACTAAAAGTGACTAGAATTTTTCCCCCAGCACGACTTGCAGAGGTTGGGTGTTGGTATTCAACATGATTTATAGAGTTTGAGGACCTATCTCCAACATGACTCATAGAGGTTGGTTATTTCTTTTTCTTCTTCTTCCTCTTTCTATTTCATTTATACTTCAAGTTAGTAGTAGCTATACTTTCACCATAGAATATAGGAGGAGGAGAAGGCTTTGTTGATGAAGGAACATCAACATGATGCCCATGACATAAGGTTCTTAACTGAGAAGCGTCAATATCATTCAAGACAAATGGAATGGTACCCAACCAAACCGATAGTCCCACATTCAACCCAGGAATGTATAGTGTGGCCATCAAAGGGACACCAACATTTATAAAGAAATAAAAATCACAAAAATACCCTTGCAAAGGGGTTCCTTAGTTTGTATCATCAATAAAAATTTCCATGAAGATCTTATGCATAGGTTCTTCCCTTGAGGAATCGTTCAAGTCCGTAAAAGTCTCATGATTTGACTCTGATGAACCAATGGTATAGAAAAAACAATGCCTATAAAGAGGTGGCTCCATATTTCTAAGCGGAAGACCGAAAGTTCCTCACGACCAACGGAGTTGGCGGTATACCACCTTAGGTCAAAGACCCAAAGCAATGACTGACTAACTCACTATGGAAAACTAAGGAGCACAGAGCACACCACTAAGAAGAAAATCCTAAAAAGATACAAACCAAACAAATGACCCTTTTGAATGCTTCCAACCCAGGGAGATGAAGTCTTGATCATCCAAAGCATTCACAAAGGAAAACAACTCTCTAGAAGAAGAAGTTACACATAACTCTAATCGACGGTCCCTTCGAGTGTCTCCAAGAGAATACAGAGTCTGCCTTAGGTACTGCGATACACCCCTCACAGTCACCTATGTGTCAACCTATATAATGGAAACTAGGCCAACAATATTTAATCAACAACCAGGGGGTACAGTCGATAGCGAGCGAGTGTATGGGAAGGGTAACTAAGCCCAAAGATCCTCCTGAGGCCTGAAATGAAACATGGCAAAAATCACTCTTAGAGTACCTTAGACGAATCCAAGTGTCTCAGAGATATGACACAAGTCATCCCAATAACTCTACAGGATTCACCCCCAATTCACACTCTCCCAAATGCTTTTTCAAGATCAGGAGTGGATATCTATGTCATCATCCTCCATGCGGCCTCGTGTTTGACTCCTGTGTGAGAGGAGCTTCTCGGATTAAGTAATTACAAAGTGGATTTTTCACACCCTAGCAAATACATCTAGGTTAAGTTTTGGTTGGCCTTAAAGAGTTTACCTCTCCACACCTAATCCAAGGCCCTAGCCTAAGCTATTGTTGAATGCTAGGAAAAGTGTTAATAATATATTTTAGATTAGCACGTTTTTTTTAGGGGATTTTCTTACTCAAGGAATGGAATTGCAACTGATGTTGTTCGAGACTCTTGTGAAAAAGAAACTAATTAGAACACTGGCAAAAAAGACATTACACTAATTCTACAAATGAAAAAGAGCTTCTAGCAAAAAGCATGAACAATCCTTCAAACAAAAAGATGCAATATTTTCTCCTTTCCATGCAAAGTGCACAATGAAACTTTCGAGTGAAACAAAAGAGAAAATGAATGGATCTTATTTCTTATTTTTTCTTTTGAAATGCTTTTAAGATGGGAAGAAAACACAACATTGTGCTAATTTCTTTTTCTTTTTCAAAAAACAATGCAAAGAAATGCAAAGAAAGAAAGAGACCTAAAAATATAGGTTTTTTATTTTTTATTTTCTTCTAATCAAAGTAGAGTTAAAAAAAGATGCTAAAAGAAACTGTAGAATACACGATTCATTCCCACCTTGGCCATGCAGGGGAATTGTTTTTTAAAATGCAGCTCATTTTTCTAAAAATTCAAGCTAAAAAAAAGACAAAAATGCTTGGAAACACAGAGAGACAAGAGGATTTATTTTTGTTATTTCATAAACAATTTGATCATGCAAACTATCTCAACCCCAAACAAAAGAAGATTCTAGAACTCAGGAAGACCTGGGAACCACAAGTTTCCATAAAGAAAAGGAAAATCTTTTGAAACATTCTCCAAAACCACAGAGAAACGTGTTGTGCACGTCCATCCTGTGTATGTATGTGGGTTGTATATAATGTAGACCATGTATGTACATGTTCTATATAGAGAGCATGATGCGTACACCTCTGTAAATTTTCAGAAAAATAAAATTTTGGACAAACAACTTGGGAAAGGGAAGTTGGTAGGCACCTGGAAGGTGACCAGAGACCCAGCCTGACTCAAAACACTCAAGAAACTTAAAAAGAAACTGAAAATAAAATCAAACCAAGATCTCCCACTAAGACCCTAGAGATAATCCATAGTGGAGTTGTCAATTCTGCTAGCGGGGAAAATTCCCCTATTACTATACTCGGTCGAAATATAGGGAGAGAATTGATCTCCCTTAAAATATAGTTCTATTTCTAAACTACCCCAAACAATTTGAACTTAAAATAAAAGAGAAGGAAAAGAGGGTGTACGTTAGCTCCTTTCGACTGGTGTATACCTCCATCTCCTTTGTAGTTTCTTGGGCTATTGGTCTCCTCCAAAAGCTGACCTACACACAATTTAGAAAAGAAAGCTACAATATATTCTATCTCTACTTATCAATGTTAGTATTCAGATATAAATGTAAATACATTTAATCAATTAAGAACAAAAGCACAATATTTGGGATAGAAACAAAACTCTTTTATTCAGATACAAAGATTACAAAAAGTTACAACCTCCTTATTGACAGACGCTCCATGAACCTGGTCTGGGCTCCTCTTACTGCTGCTCCAAGTGCATCATTCCTGTGATACCTCTCACAATCAAATGATCTCCTTGGGAAATAGCGAAGGGATTGTATAGGGAGACAGATGGAGGGGGAATACTGAGGCCAAATCTCAAAAAGGGATACAAATCTTGGGCTAGAAGGGAAAGGGATTTTGGCAGAGTTTCTATGTTTTATTGCTTGATTATAGAATGGGACCCCAAGACCAATTTTTATATGAAAAAAATATGGTTATTCGGTTTGGGGATGGGATACAATGTTTAAAATGGTTGGGAAACTCTCGATAGCCCATAAACTCCGCCGAATTCCTTGCAAATTTATATTTTTTGCAACTTTTGGAGGAAAAGTGGGTTGTTTAACGTGCATATTGCGTATTTATGCAAGATTTCTAGTATGAAACATGCGTGTGTATGTGGGAAGTAGTGCAACAAAGCACGTACATGCTCCAAAAAATGGTTTTTTAAAGAGAGATCCTCAACAGTAATTTGGAAAATTATGCAAGTAGTAAGGCGAATTCCATGTATGCCTGGGTAGGGAATTTTAGGGCTATAACACATTGTCAACAACGAAAGAAAAAAAATACCAGCTTCAAATCAAAGGAATACTCCACAACAAGACCATTGTAAATTGTGCATATTGATCTAGTTGGACCAACTAGAACAAATGGTTTAAAAGGTGAGAAATATTTTATGTTATTGGTTGATGATTATACAAGGATGACTGCAGTTTGTTTTCTCAAGAAGAAATCATAAGCATTTGAAAAATTCAAGGTATACAAGGAAATGGTTGAAAATGAAATGGACTCAAAAATCAAATGTTTGAGATCTGATAATGGAGGAGAGTTTACTTCAAAGGAATTTATGGATTTCTACAGCAAGCATGGAATAAAAAGGGAATTCTCCGTTTCTAGGACACCTCAACAAAATGGAGTTGTCGAAAGGAAAAACAAGGCAGTACAAGAAATGACTCAAACAATGTTAATGGATTCTAAGTTGACAGATGTATTTTGGATACATGTAGTGCATACAACAATTTACATTCAAAACATATTAATGCTCATAAATAATAGTGATAAAACACCCTGCGAGTTGTGGAAAGGAAGACTAGCAAATGTGAAGCACTTTAGAGTTTTTGGAAGAAAATGCTATATCAAAAGAGAATATGGCAGAATGGGAAAGTTTGATTCTCGTGTGGAAAAAGAAAGGCATACTTGTTGGGTACTCAAGTACAGGGAAATCATACAAATGTTACAATCTATGTCTCAACAAATGTGTGGAAATAATCAATGTAATGGTTGATGAGACAGGTGGATGGAAAATAAAGGAAGAATAAAAGGAGTCACTGGAACATGTTTACGAAGAAGAAGAAAACGATGAAGAAGAAGCAAAGGATTAAGAATCAATAGAAGCGGGAAATGAAGAGGATCAGATAGAAGTAGAAGATCAAGAACAACAGGTACCTCCAAAGACACCTAGCCAACAAATGTTGAAGAATCATCCCTCATATTAGATTATTGGGAAAAAAGATGCAGGAGTTGAGGCTAGAAGAAGAATTCATTCATCAGAACAACTACACCTATCACTCTTATCCTTGATTGAACCAAACAGTTTTGAACAAGCCATCAAGGATGAATTATAGATAAAGGCAATGGATGAAGAGTTGGATCAGATAGAGAAGAATGACACTTGGGAATTGGTTCCAAGGCCAAGGTATAAGAATGTGATCGACACAAAGTGGGTCTTCAGAAATAAATTAAATGAATATGGACAAGTTACCCGAGACAAAGCTAGATTGGTATGTAAATGATACACATAGGTTGAAGATATCGAATTTGAAGAGATATTTTCCGCAGTTTCCAGAATGGAAGCAATTAGATTGATCCTAGCATATACATGCTCCAAGAATATTAAAGTGTATTAGATGTACGTGAAATCAACCTTTTTGAATGGTGAACTAGAAGAAGAAGTCTACATTTTTTTTTGTTTATTAATGTGGCCGAACATGTTGGCATCTGGATTAACCTGTGGCTTGAGAAACCGCAACTCAGGGGCATCTAAGCTGTCAAAATCACCTGAGGAGCACACCCGGCCTAAGCCACATGAACCCTTAACATGGTTGGATTTTTTGTTCCCGCAGGTTTCGAACCGGTGACTTTTCAACACGGAGTGGCTTAACAACACACTCCATCACCGACTTTCCTACACCTCGGGGACAAGAAGAAGTCTACATTGAGCAACCAAAAGGATTTCAGTTGTTAGAGAATGAAAATTATGTGTGCAGATTGAACAAGGCCTTGTATGGTCTAAAATAGGCCACCAAAGCATGGTATTCTAGACTAGACAGATATCTACAACAGCAAGGGTTCATGAAAAGAAATGCAGACATCAACCTCTACATCAAGGTAACTCAAGAGAGTATTTTATTACTTGAAGTTTATGTTGATGATATTATTTTTGGAAGTGACGATGACAGGTTAAGTTAGAAATTTGCAAAGGCTATGCAGAAGGAATTTGAGGTGTCATTACTTGGTGAAATATCCTTCTTTTCGAGTCTTCAGATATGTCAAAGAAACCAAGGAATTTGTATTTCTCAAACTAATTATATCAGAGAAATGCTAAAAAGGTTCAGAATGGAAGATTGAAAACCAGTCAATAATCCTATGCAAACTAGTTGCAAGTTAAGTAAAGATGATGATTCAAGGTCTACAGATCAGAGGTTGTACAGATCAATGATTGGCAACTTACTTTATGTAACAACATCCAGACCAGATGTAATGCAGGAAGTTGGACAGGTGGCATAATTTCAAGTAGAACCAAAGGAATCACATGTTCTATAAGTAAACAGGATATTTAGATATCTCAAGGGTACAAAATAGTTTGGATTATGGTATCCAAAAGGAAAAGATCTATCACTTATTTCCTACACAGATGCAGATTGGGTCGGTTGCATTAATGACTAAATAAGTACAAGTGGAGAAATGTTCTACTTGAGTGAGTATTTGGTATCTTGGCTAAACAAGAAAAAATCATAAATATCATTGTCTACAGTCGAAGTAGATTATATTGCAGCAGCATCATGTTGTACACAGTTTCTATGGATGAAACAAACTATGAAAAACATATAGGTTGAGTATGATGAGCCCATTCCAATATATTGGGATAATACAAGTTCCATCAGTATCTCAAAGAATCCAGTGATGCACTCCCAGAAGAAGCACACTCCAATAAAGAATCACTTTCTATGAGAACAAGTTGGAGAGAAGAACATCATAGTTGAATATGTGGGAACAAAAGAATAGGTTGCATATATCTTTACAAAACCTCTTCCAAGGGAATCCTTTGAGTATATTTGACGGAGACTTGAATTCTTATCTTATATATCTTATATTTACACGAGGAAGCACCATAAAGAGGACAGTTCATCTTGGGGGAGAAATTTTAGGAAGAGTTCAGTCAAGGGTAGTAGCCCCAAGGATAATTTAGTTAAGAGGATTACCTTTGCCATTGATTTCAAAGGGGGAGAAATTCATTAGATGCAGGATATAGAGCTATATTCTTGGAGAGAGAGAACATAGGCATGTTTCCAGGGGGAGCGATGGTCGCAGGGGGAGCATGAGTGATATGACTCCATTGTTGCATTAGAGTGTTTCCATCAATTCAAAAGGGGGAGATTGTTGATTAATTGGGTTGGTTGTCATTGATTTCAACCCTTGAATCAAGTCCGATATCAAATTCTTGTAGCCCCAACAATATGGTTAAGGGAATTAAGTTGTGTTCGATATTTAATGGTATGAATATTAGTGTATGTTCAAGTAATACTATCCTCTATGGATAGTACATTTCATGCCATTTCCGGTGATATGTGGAATGTCACATAAATCCTCACAATTAGAGAGTTATGACCTTGTGAAATTGGAGAACCCTCATGAGTTATCTGGAAGGTCAAAGAAGTCAAATTATTCTAGAAGCCCCTATAAGAAGTTGACTAGTCAAATGGGTGAGACTAGGAGTACTTAATTATGGGTTAAGTTGTTGCAATAAGAAAATAATTAAAAATTAATTAATTTCAACTAGAAGTGGAGAATTTATTATTTTTATCAAAGTGGGTTAGCCCTAAAAGAAGGAAATTGGGTTAAGTTGATTAGAAGGTGACCCCTTGAGGAAGCTACATGGAAGTATAAATAAGATAGAAAGGATCTCCTATTAGCCCCATATTGACCACATTGCATATCTATTATTATGTAAGGTTTATTGTAGGTACTCATTGATACATTTCAATTTATGCAAGTCTGAGGTAGCATGAAGGGTTCACGACGAAAGTTTTAGAATTACAAAAATACTGAAAAAATGCTAGTTTTTGAGGTGTATGTGGGCAATAGTGGAGAAAGGCACATATGTACATGGGATTTCAATATAAAAGGGTGCGTACATGTGATAAAATCCATGAAATATTGAATTTTTGAGGGTGTCGAATTCTCAGAGTCTAAAAGCAATCTACCAGGAAGGTGTACAATGATCAGGTACAACATATCTATCTACATATTCAAAAGGTATCTCATATTCTTAGGTGTTGTTGGATATTGTTGTCTCCATGAGATATGGTTATGGGAGTTTGAGGTTTTTCTCTAGAGATGGTGTAGGTTGTACGGAATCTATGGTATGATCTAGATCTACATAAATACAACACTTGTATGTTGGTATTATTCATTGGTACATATTGTTGGTTCAAGTGTTGAGACGTTGCTAATATTTCTTGGTACATGGTTGAGGTTTTTTGGTTATGAAGAGGTTGTGGAGTTTCTTGTGAATTTCGAGGCTGCATATTAGTAAGGGTTTGATTTCTAGTCCATGTGAGGATTATTACACTTGTTCATGATTGTACACACATGCATGGCACATGACTAGAGAGACATAGATGTACTTGGCTAGGATATTTATAAGATTCTATATGCATAGGGTACAACTATAGGAAAGACATAGCAATAGGTTGTAGGTTGAATTGACAGAGGTAGAAAAGTGTTTGAAGTTTCAGAAAAGGTGAAAACCCTTTCTTTCTTAAGGTATACGTGTGTTGCAGTATAGAAAGGCCATGTACATACGTGAGTTGTAGTATAGAAAGGGCATGTACATAAGAGGGCTACAGAACAAACATGTCACATACCTGTTGGGTTATTTTGGTACAAGAAGGTTATAGGTACAGGTCGATCACATTATTTTGGTACAGGTTGCTTACAAGTTGTTAGCACATATTACTACAATTTTACAGTGGTATATCTCAAAGTGATGGTGTGGTAGTGGTTTCATAATTTAACTTATATTTTGGGGGGGTGGGACGGGGCAAGGATAGGTGGTTGTAGCCACCTTCCGGTTTTAGCCGGAGAACATAGGGGGTTGTATCCTCCTTTTGGTTGTAGCTAGAGAATTGGGGAGTTGGAGCTTCCCTCAGGTTGTAGCCTAAAAATATAGGGGGTTGGAGTCTCCTTCGAGTCGCAGCTGGAAAACAAAGGAAGTTAGTACTTCCAATGAATGTAATTCTTAAAGACATATAAGAAAAAACATTATGTGGTTTTCTTCCACATTGGGTTTCCATGTAAAAATACTGGTGTATTGTGTATGTGTATGATTTCTCAGTGTTCATGGTTTATTTACTCTGCACTTGTTGAATGATAATGGTCTATTGATCATAAATATAAACAATACTTATATAATGTGGTTAAAAAGGATTAAAAAGATCTATTGTTGATTCACCCCCCCTCTTAGTAATCCAATATAAGTTCTTTCCTTTAATATGGCTAATTTCAAAGGAAAGGAGCCTTCCTTCTTGCAGTAAAACTAAACCAATTCCATGCTCTGAGGCATGAAATTTGACAATAAATATTTTTGTGAAGTTAGGCATGCCCAGGATAGTAGTCGTACACATAGCCTCCTTAAGGTATTCAAAATTATTTGGTTCCTTCTTGACTCCAAGAAAATTCCTCATTTTTTAATAATGTTGTTAGAGGTGCTGCTATTTGACCATAATTCTTGAAAAAATTGCAGTAATATCCTATTAATATTAAGAAACCTCTAATATTCTTCAAGGTTTTCATAATTTTCCATTCCGTCATAGATTTAACTTTGTCAAGGTCCACTTTGACACCTTCATGAGACGCAACATGACCCAAATATTCCACTTCTTGAACCCCAAAGGAACACTTGGAAGTATTTTCATATAGTTGTTTCTCTTCCAACAATTTTAACACCATGTCAACATGTTGTACATGTTCTTACCACAATTTGTTGTAGATTAGTATATCATCAAAAAAAACTAACACAAATTTTTTGAGTAAGGTTTTGAAAATAGAATTCGTAAAGATTTTAAATGTTGAAGGTGCACTAATAAGGTCAAATGGCATCACCAAAAACTCATAATTAACTTCATGTGTTCTAAATATTTTTTTGGGAATGTCTTCTTGCCTCATTTTGATTTGATGATATCCAGAGAAAAGATACATATTAGTAAAAACAAATGATTTTTGCAATTCATCTGATAATTCATCAATGAAAGGAATATGAAACTCATATTTAATGATCATTTTTTTGAGTTGTCTATAATATGGAAACATACACCATGAACTATCCTTTTTGTAAGAATTACCACTGGTGAAGATAAATCCTTTGGCTACTTTGAATGATGTTGACCTATAACATTTTTTGAATCATATACTCAATATCACTCTTGTGTGCATATGGGTACCAGTAAGGCCTAATACTAGGTTGTACACTTGTTAGTTACAAATGAATAACATTGGCATGATATAAAGCAGGTGGAATACCCTTATGAATCTATTCAAATACCTTGGAATAATTGTTGATAACTTTTTGGAGATCCACTAGAACATAAGGTATAGATGTTTTAACATCCGGTGAGAACAATTATGCAAGTACACAATGGTGTCCATTTTTTAGTGATTTTGTCATGATGTTAGAGCTTATCACTTTAGAGGGATTCCCTTGGATACCTTTGAGTTCAATATCCTTTCCTTTTGAGGAAAATATCATTGTGATTTCTTCAAAATTAAGAGCCACCATTCCTAATTACTGTAACCATTGGACCCCTATAACAACATCAACATCACCCATTTGGATTGCAATGATGGGAATATCCAATAAATACTCCCCCGTATTGATCTTAATACTATGGAACTTCCATGATAAATTTATGGTACCTCCATCTGCAATCATTACTTGAAACCCTAGTGTTGGAAATATAAAGTAATTGAGAAGTTTCACTAATTTGCAACTAATGAAGCTATGGGTACTACTAGAATCAATCAACATATTAACTTTTTATTTTTGATATATCCTTCTATATTGAGAGTTTGTGGAGTATTTATGCTAGCTAATGCATGGCAAGATATGTTTGGAATAGTCTCTTCTAGTTATATATCATGCGATGGTTCCAATTCTTGATCTTATTCTTCTTCACAATCTACGTAGAATAATTTATTGTCACCACATTTATGCCCCTTACTATACTTGCTATCACAATTGAAACATATTCCCCTGACTCTTCTTTCATCCAACTAATGAGGTTTCAACCTTGTAGGTTGAGTGAGGTTAGGAGAGGGAGCATGGTTCTCTTTATAGTTGTTAGTGGCCACTCTTCTAGTAGCCATATTTTTACTTTCAACTTTCCTAGTGACACTGAAATCATGCTCTATGGATTTACGTTCAAAGAGACACACCTCATGTTTAATGATCTTCTTTAAATTTCCCATTAAGAGATCTAACAAATTATCATCTGGAATTTTTTTTACCCTGAGACTTAGTTTTTGGAATTGTTGAATGTGCTATGTAATTAAAACTCTCTTTTAAATATTTATCAATTGAATAAATAATATATTTATCTTAATATATCCATAATGTGCTATCAATTGATCTATGAAAATGGACCAAGATACAATAGAATACTTTTTTCTTTCACAAATACATTGGTAACAAACAAATTGATTAGGTTCTAAATACAAGGATGTAAGAGTTACCTTTTGTAAGGTTGGCACTTGGTGTATATTAAGGAATTGATCCATATGGAATATCCATGTTATAGGATATTTACCTTCAAACTTCTAAATATCAATCTTGAGAATTAAGTAGTTCCTTGGTGCCAAGTGGAACCCCCGATGATGCAAATATGGAGGTGATGAATAATCATGGTTTTTAGAATCAATCTTTATTTCCTCCACATTTACGTGATTTATTGGAGTCTTAAGATTACCTTGAGGGAATCTCTCATCTAGGGTACGTAACAAGATGGTTGACATAGAATTTTGCAATTCTTCCATCTTTTTATCCATCATATTTTCCATTTGTTCCCTATTCTTTTCCACCTGTTCCATACTCTTTTCCATATGTTCCCTATTATCATTCATGTTATTTTCCATATTTCATTTCATTTCGGTTTGAATATTTGTCAAATTAGAATTTAACATTGACCTATCATTCAACTCATCAATTTGATTCTCCAAATTGGATAGCTGGTTTTGTATATCTTCATTTTCTTCATGAGTATTGGTTGAGATTTCTGGAGGTTTAATTGGAAAAGGTTTTTTGGAGCACCCTTTGCAATTTGGGGAAAAAAATAATAATTGACTCCTCTTTTTTCTCTTATCACACACTTTGGATCACCAAATACATATTTTCCAATCAAAAGCTAATCTAATTGTAAGTTGTATACCTTTAAAATCCTAATTTTGAGTCTATCTTGTTGGTTGACCTTTATTCTAATGTATCTATGAAATTCCAGCCCTTCTGAGTAAAAAATTTATTCATGTAGTAATCTGATATGTCTTTTCTACAATTCCATAGGTTTGAGCAAAATTTGATGTGTCAAGTGAATGTTATGGTAACCTTCCCAAAATGTTTACCCCTTTCTAGATAACAAAATTATATGGAATGCCACATGTCCAATATTTTAGATTTGATTTTAAATTTTTTACCTAAAATAACATGTTTGGTATTCTTTCCAAAGGAATGGATGACACTCAAGTTAGACCTTCCAATACTAATATATGATAGTTATACCAAGAACACATGTTTGATACTAGTTTTAGGACTAGTCAAAAAACCGTAATTTACATAGCCTGTATCTCATAAAGTAAAACGATCCGAAACTTGAAATTTTTACCACATGTACTTAGATATGTATCCATAGGATATTGAAAAACTTCACATTCTAAAACCTTTCTTAAAAGACGTTATAGAAAAAATCACAAGATGAATTGTTTGAAATTGATTTTAGGATTAGTCACAAACCCTAACTTCCATAGGATATATCTCATAAATTATACTAAACTATAAATTTTTACCCAAAGTACTTAGCTATGTCTATTCAGTATCCTAAAACTTTCACAGTTTGAAACTTCTTCAGAAAAATATTATAGTGAAAATTCTGAGACAATTCACTTGAAGGAGCTAAACCTTAGTACCATGTGCTTTGAGACCAAATGTTATGCACCAAATGACCAATTAGCATAGAAAGAGAGAGAGGAGAGAGAGAGAGAGGGGTAAATCCTACCTTGATAAATAGATAAGAATGAATGTGAATCCTCTTCAAGTATTAATCATCATGATGGTGAAATTAACCAAAATTGTCTATGTTCACTAAAATGAATTCCCAAGGTTCATTTCTTGGAAAAATTAAATGATTCAACTTGGAGATTGTGTGTTTTGTCATTCCCCACCTTCCTACATTTTCATGTTTTTCAATTTGAGAAAAAAATGTTGTTGTTGTTGTGCAAAAATACTGAAATTATTCTACTTTTTTACACACCATGCAAAAAGTATGTGAGGCCTTTTTAAAATTCATATCAAATATTCCTCATGCATGATTTAAAGAGATAATCCATGATTAATAATTTTCCATGTTGGACACAAAAACTATGTCTTATATTTTCTTAATTCATCTCCAAATGCATGCATCTTGTTTGAACAACTACCTCCTCAAACTATTTTGAGATGTCTTAAAAATACACTCCGTCATTACAAACATGAACTCTAGGCCAAGTTAAATATCCAAACCATATTCTATAGAAACTCTAATATTTGCAATCAATTCTCTACCAGCCCCTTTAATATCATGTCATGGATCCATATCTAAGTGCTTAAAACAAAGTTTCCTTTACTCTAACAATTAAGGAAAATGTACAATTTAAAAATGCACACCTATGACAAAGTAGTCATATAATCATACACACATTGAAATTTTATTTAGAATTCCTTCTAAAGCTCTTACTTGTATTTATGAATTAAGATGCATGCATGATATAGCTTACTAGCCATGGATGCTCTTACATGAGACATATAGGGCCAAGACACCCTTGCATGAGACATATAGGGCCAATACACTTTTTGAGTTGGTACATACAAATATATGTAACCCATTGCAAATAGTTAAGTGCAAATATTTCATTCTTTTTTATTGATAATTTCAATTATATATATATATATATATATATATATATATATATTCTTAAAAAATGTAAAAAAAAATTCAAATTTTTAAAGGTTTTCAAATTAGTGTAGAAAAATATAATGGATGTTTTTTTAAGGCAGAAGTTACTTACAGATATAGGGAAAGAATTTAACTCCTTGGAATTCCATGATTTTTTCCATGAAAATGATATAGAAAAGGAGTAGTTATACCAAGTTATACGCCTCAACTTGAATGCAAAAATAAAACCATAAATTAAAATAATGTATAGTATGATTAAGGCAAAAGGCCTTCCAACCACGTTTTGGGTAGACATTATAACTATTCGAATTTACTTCTTAAATGTATGTCCTACAAAAATATGTTGAAATCATAACTCCACATAAAAATTGGAGTATAAAAAACCCAAATATAACTCATTTTAAAGCTTTTAATTAAATAATATTTATATAAAAAGTATTTGATTTAAATAATATTTATATAAAAATACCACATAATCATCGAAGTATATAAAAAAAATATGAGTCATCTTAAAGTATTTGAATTAAATAATATTTATATAAAAAAACCACATACTCATTGTTTAATTTAATTTAATTTTCTAATTAATACATTTAAAATTTATTAACTTATAATTTAGATATCTAAAATTCTACTAAAGTTTCGCGCTCTAAAACTACCAACTTAATATTTCATATCAATTACTAAGCAACATCTCAAAGAAATTACACAATAAATATCTTCAAACATAACAAATAAAATTATGTTTTCTTCATCTTGTAATGATACTTGTAGTGATAAAAAGGAGTATTCATAAGAGTATGAAATATTACTATGTAGTTTAAACATTTTAAGTTTTAGATTTTTTAAGTTATTATTATTAATTCAGTTATATAATTGTTAGTGAAATTTAATTTTCTGTTGTTTAAATTGCATTTTTGAATGCAGAAATAGATTCTCTCCCCAAAAATCTAAAATACTTAAATAATATAGACTCAACAACTCAAATATGCAATTTCAACAACTCTTGACTAAATTTTAGATAAAATTAGTTAAAAAAAAAGCAAAAAAAATCTAAAACATAGAATCTTTAGACTACATCAATAACTACATTGTCAAATTGGCAAGTTACCCCGAAATTAATAGTACATATGCATTCATCATGAGAGTGCAAAGGTTTGACACACACAATGCTTTCAACCAAAACACTACTCCCAATACTTGTATACTATGTTATTCACCATTGATATTATATGGTTGTAGGTTTTTACTCTGATAGTTATGTTATAACCCTATAATTTATAGGATCAACTCGTGACTGAAATGTTATCTCTTTAGTGTTTTTGTTTATCAAATGATTTTCCATTATGCAAATAATTTGAGAAAAAGAAAAGAAAAGAAAAAGAAAAAAGAAAAAGAAAAGAAAGAAAAAGAATAAAAGAGGGCATAAAAG
>CBVK0100981450.1:0-10318 GCA_900067695.1 Picea abies
GGGGGGGGGGGGGTCTGGAATCGGAGATAACAAAGGCACATATATGAATGACTCATATATTCGCACTCAGATCCATAGCTCAGATTGGATTCCGGACCTCCCCAACCGTTCTACTTTTAATGGTGGGGGGGGGTCCGAAATGTGGTTAAATAACACGCATAGATCTACGACCCAACAGCGGGTGCGCTGATGGACGGCTCATATTGTTTTTCAGACCCCCCCGACCATTCTGTTTTTAATGGAGGGGGGGGGGTATGGAATGAATTGTTTTCTAGTGGGCCCCTTATCTCTATGTGGCAGGAATCCATTGGTTCCGAATCCCACCGCCTCCTGGAGTCTGACATACCCTATCACCTCATGACGTCATTTTTAATGTTCTCCCCTAAAGATCACATATCATTACTCTGTCAGTCCTCTCACCCTGTTACAAGTCCCTTCACCATGGTCAAGTCCCAATCAATACCCGCCACGTCACCCAGCCATATTCTTCAATCATTGTCACCTGCCATCTCACGCGCTAAATGACCTGTTGGGCATTTATTATTGGCTAACTTATCCGTTAACCTGCTGACCTATCTCCTGCACCCAATAGGTATCTATTTGTTCAATACTACCTTCACCCTTCATTCCCTCATCTTTTACCATGTCATCGCACCAGTGAATTTTTCCGTGTTTTCCTCTCCATTACAGTTAGTCGCCCAAAGCCACAGTCATCCCCACTAACCGTTTTTGTTTTACTTGCAGATATTGTTACAATGATGGCACCATAAATCAAAGAAAACAGAGGTTGAGGAAAATCTTTTCCTCCCGCCTCCTGTCAACCTCGACAGGATCCCTCTGGTTGACAAAGACCATTTAATCGCAGACACCAGATGTGAGTTTGACTTCGCAGATTTACAGTCATGGCTAAAGGACATTTTCTTGGACCAAAGTGACAAAATCGGGCTCTAGGAGTCAAACTTTCCCCTGTATCTTTTTTCCTAGGTTCACCATTTCCCCGAATTCGCCCTCAAATGCCAGGCTCACTACCTCCCCGACCAGAGAGCCATAGTTTCTTCATCTGGAGAAACTTTGTTCTTCATTACACCCCAACATAGTTTCTTCATCTGGAGAAACTTTGTTCTTCATTACACCCCAAGCCATTGATCAGATGATGCAGATACCCAGACAAATCCGCCTCACCTTTCAACCTTGAAATCATCACGGAACTATATCAGAAATTATCATTTCCCCAAAGAACTCAGATTTTTGAGCTTTTTCTCCCACAGGTCGCTCAAATCCCCACTACAAATCCCCCGTATCCTTCATCCCTATTATCAGTAAAGGGAAACTAGGTCATCTCGTCACTCTATGCCCTGCTTGGGTATTTTTCGGATCAATGGGTGGATGAACCCATATTGGGTTTTCTGTCCATTTTCTCCACGGATGAGAAACCCACCACTCATTTCGACTACAACACCTTCCTGGAAGACAACATTCATGAGCAATTCTCAAATTTCACCATAGAAGGCATGTTTCAGTATTCCTCAATACTGGCTTACATGCTCATATTCTTTCAAGAGGACAATTTCTCCTTTTCGATGCAGAAGATGGAAAAGGATGGGAGGCCACAGGAGGTGACAGCGTGGACTTCGCTGCTTAGACACAACTCTATAGAATTCAGCTTCAAATAGTTTATCAAGCAGTTCTACCATCCCATGGTGAGCATGCTCAGTGGCAGACCTAAGACGAGAATAAATGAGGAAATTCAGAGGATCTTACACCTTTTAGACCTTGCAAAAATGGGAGACTGGTACCTGTACCAGGACCACACAGAGATCAAAGTGTATGGGTGCGAATTGGCTCCATACAAGTTACCCAAGTATTTTCCCGTAAGGATATTTTCCCTGGAGTACATAAGGCAGATGATCAACTCAGACGACATACATTTTGTGTCTCTGAAAAAGAAACAACAACTTAGGATCAAAGGGAAAATAGGATCATTCATCTACAATAGCCGAGGTGCTGGGGAGGAAGCATATAGACTGTTAAAGGAGATGAAGTTTTTTGTTAGCTTCATTTCATAGGTGAGAGTTAAGAATAATAATATCCCATATGTCCACACATCGAGGCCTGAGATAGAGAAGTTCGTGAACCAGAAAGAATGTTATCCACACACTCTGATTGAGACAGAACAATAGGACCTTTCGGTCACTATCTCACAGATGACTACCCCATAGGCTCCCAAGGAGAAAAGGCCCAGGAAGGACACTTCACCTTCCATCACTGAAGTATCGCCCTAAGAGTTCCAATTACACACCAAGAGGCCAAAAACCAGTCAGGCACCCAACACGGCTGGTGAAAAGGGAATTCAATCCACTACAACTATGGAGGTTGATCGGTGGCTCCTTAGTACAAGCAGCAAACAAATCATGACTACAGTGTTTCCCAAGAAGTCTACAGATACTCCACCATCCAACCAGCTGAGCAAAATAGGACCAAAATTGAGTATTTTTGAGAAGTATGATCTGATCAAAAAGAAAAATCAGACGCTGACCAACAACACATATGCTCAGTTCTGGAAGCAAACATCAACTGCACAACATAGACTATTGTCTGCATTTGACACTGAGAAGGGTATAATGCACATGGCATTTCTGCAATCACAGGTGCTAGACCCGAAAGCAATCACTGATTACAAAAGGGAAACATTCGAATTTTAGACTAAAGATGTGCATCCAGCTGATCAAATGGACCTGCACAAGCAAACTGGAGAAATGGTTTTCTCCACATTGGAAAATGCTTCCACTGCTGCCTCCAAGTTACAAGTATCTCTGAACAATGTCTAGACCCAGCTGAAGTTAGAAAAAATATCATCCTTTTCCAAGGATAACAGTATTAAGACGTTGGAGGAACTGGTCCTCAAGATTGGATATGATCCCTCGAGTGTGAAAGCAGTCGAGGAGATGCTCAAAAGGAAAAATGTCGATATAGCATCTTTGAGGAAACAGTTGAAACTTCCACCAACAGAAGATTCACAAGGAAAGGAAATAGTGGAGACAGAAGGGGAAAAGGATGAGATGCTCAAGCTCATCATTGAGCAGAATTCACAGTTGAAGGAAATGGAAGTGGAATTGGAAAAACTAGTGAAAGAGAAGGAGCATTCAAAGCCCATGGAGGTCATTCCACTGAGCGCAGTTCCACTCACAGGAGTGAGCACAACATCAGTAGCAGAAATTCCCTCGGAAACTCCACTGACAGCTCGGGAGAAAACAATTGAACTCGCTAAATCCATGGAGGAGATGAATTTTCAAGAGACAGAGATTAGCAGACTCAAAAAGGAGATTGAGAACCTTTAGGAACTCAAGTCTTCTTACCAAACTAGCTACTCCAAGGAGAAACAAACATTAGACCAGCTCAAACAGGAATTGCAAGTACATGAATGAAATATGGTCGATGATACAAATCATGTTCGAGCAAAACGAGCTGGTGCAAAGAAGTCAGCAAGCTATTGAGAACATACGAGCAGAACTGGGAGAGATGCCCATAGAAGCTGTTGAGATCATCAAATTTCTGAATTCCAAAACCAGAGAGGAGCTAGAGGATTTGAATATTGAAGATAGGATAGAGACCATCCTTGAGGTCAAGAGGGTCCTAACCAAGAGAGGACTGATGCTACAGGTAGAGGAAAAGGTCCATACCATGGACGCAGGAGTGCTAAAATTTTTCAGCAAGATCAAAGATCTGCAGAAGAAAGGCCTTCCTGGTTTGAGAGTTATAAATGACAAGTTAATGACACTCACCGATTACAAAAAGAAACTAGCCACTGTGGCTAAGGATAGCTCAAAATTCTCAGGAATACAAGGCAGTATCATAGGCAAGGCATTCTTAGATGCTTTACAGTTAGACATCAGCATACAGCATGAGATCCGGTACATCTTCATCATCAAGCCAACTTTTTCCAAGTACACAAAGATGGATGAAGTATATCGAAGATTGCTCAAAGTCAGCGTTCCCAGTCACCTTCGATGGGAAGAGCTTTGCAATCTGATTGATTAGTAGATGAGGTGTCCAAGCCTAGTCATCTATCCAGTCAGACGAGGTCATGCAGAGGCCTCACCAACGGTTCACCCCAAGAAATCAGCATGAAGTTTCAACACATTAACAAGCAATTTCCTAAATTTTTGTATCTTGTTAAGTTAGTTAGCGAAATTTAGATTAGCCACGTCCTGATCTTTAATGACAGGATTGTGTGTAATTTTTGGTTATAAATACTTCACACTTTGAAGTACTGAGGGTTGATCTTTACACCCTAGAAGCTACAAGACTGTAATTTGTATCAAGAGATCTTCCAGTAATACAAAGAGACATTTTCACAGGATTCTTGCATGTTATTCATTTGTGATGTTTTCTTTTCTATGTAACTGAAATCGTTTTAGACCCAAAAATCCTGCAACCCCGGACCCCTGAAATACTATCTCCCACTACAAAACCTCAAACTGCTCACTTTGTGCTAGCAAGCCCCTCCTCCTCCTCATCTTTTGTCACCACCCCACCTATCATCCAGGTTGTTGTCCCACCTCCTCCACCTATCATGGTAGACAGATATGCTCCCTTGGTGTTGGCCGCACCTCTACATGCTATGCCCCAAGATTATCAAACGAGACTTCCACAGTTCGATGGAACAGGACCGTTGAGTGCACAACAACACATTGATAAAATGAATGACTATTTTGATATGCAGGAAGTAGATGAAGCTGATGTTCAAATGAGATTGTTTGCGAAGAGTTTGACCGATGACATTAAGAAATGGTACAAAGGTTTATGTGTTTCCTCAGTGCTCGACCTTACGGCGTTTCAAAGAAGTTTTCTAGACAGATGGGAGGTAAATAAAAATCCTCTCCAAATCTTGTCAGAATATGAAAACATCAGAAGGAATCAAAGGTGAGACAGTTCAAGATTATTACACCCGCTTCAATAATCTGTACAATGCAATTCCAGCCGATATTAAACCCCCACAAGGTTTAGCACTGATAAAATTCCCTGACGGTTTCGATGTTGATATGTCATATCAATTAAGGGAAAGAAACTCCACCACCCTAGAAGACATGCAGAAAAGAGCAATAATGTGTGGAGGCCAACTTGTTGGTTAAAAGGGCACGAAAGAGGACCGAAAGGAGAGTCACGATTAAAGAAGAACTTTCCACATCTTCTTCTGATGCTAAATTGGATTCCTTAGCTAGAGAAATGGAAATTATGATGGAGGGACTTACTGTATCCGAAAGAAATCCTCCTAGAGAAAATCAACCTGCTCCCCAAATTCAGAATTCTAACTTCAGAAGAAATCCTCCTCAAATCAGGTAGAGAGATCCTAGGGATCAAAGAGAACAGAGGGGTTCTGATCAACAGATCATACCACCCCTACAAGAAAATTATGTCGATGAAGGAGAAGAGGTAATTGAAGTATTGGAGGACACTCACATAAACCTCATGGGCATTCATGATAACGAAGTTATTTTCCTCGCTCAGGAAGAGTAAGAACTTTTCCTTCTTTCTCAAACG
Source organism: Picea abies (assembly GCA_900067695.1). NCBI lineage: Eukaryota > Viridiplantae > Streptophyta > Pinopsida > Pinales > Pinaceae > Picea > Picea abies. Next base: position 5,542 of record CBVK0100981450.1, read on the forward strand.
TAGGTGAGCGAAGAAGCTGAAGAGACTGAACATCGGGCATTTGAAAATTCCATTATGGAGGTACACAGGCAGTAGAATTTGTGAAGTAAGAAGACGGATGAAAATTCCCCAAAAAAGGTAACCTAAACAAAGAAAGTGGTCGAAACTAAAAAAGTCCCTGAGCCTTCTGCCAAAAAGATCCCTGAGAAAGGTAATGCTGAAGCTCCAGCATAAAGAAACCTTACCATTTTACAAAGATCAACATAGACTGAGGTTTCATCAACCAACCCACCAAATACATCTTCCCATAAGACTATGGTGGACAAATCAAAATTGGTGAGCCAAAGTAGAGCACCTACTCCTTTCAGCCTCGAAGGGGAATTAGCCAAAGTGAAAATTCTCATTCCCCTTTCCGAGTTGATGATTAAGGATGCTTACCGATCACAGGTGATCAAAGTGTTGAGCATTGAACCTGATATAGGCATGAAGGCCTTAACTATGGGATCGACGAATCATTCGGACACTGTAAATCTTACCGTCGATTAACTTGAACTCTTGTTTGGCCCTGAAATTGATGGTCAGACTGACAATGGTGTTGTCGCTCCTTTTTACATCAACCTTAATATACACGACCTGATTCTGCATAATGCTATGTTAGATTTAGGTGCTTCCCATAACTTGATGCCTAAAGCAGTAATGGAAAAACTGGGACTCAAGGTCACTAGACCTTACAAGGACTTACACTCTTTTGACTCCAACAAAGTCAGATGTATCAGATTAATCAAGGAATTATGTATCACTCTAGTCTAGATTCCGGAAAAAAACATGGTTATGGATGTTGTGGTCGCAGAAATTCCCTCGAAATATGGTAGGTTGTTGTCCAGGTCTTTGGGGGCCAAGTTGAAAGGTACTTTGCAATTGGATATGTCGTATGCCACCATCCTAGTATTCGGGCAACAAAAAATATTGTATAGAGAGACAATGATGAAATATATGGTCAGCAGCCAAGAAAATCCACATAACTATCCTTTGTACTCTGCACATTCTGACCTGGATTCCTTTATCCTATATAACAATGGCAATATGGGAGAGCAAATCGCTCAGTTGGAAGAAGATACACTTGATCCGAAAGAAGGCCAAGAAATCGTTGAGGCAGAAAGAAAGAAAAATGTGATAAGTGAAGAATTGCCAGCAGATTTTTGGAGCATGGACTTTGATGGAGCTGTAAGCAAAGAAGGAGTTGGAGCAGGAGTTTGGTTGCATAATCACATATCCAGGTATTCGGAAAACCATTCTTACAAACTGAATTTTCAATGCACTAACAACATAGCCGAGTACGAAGCTTTAATTCTCAGTCTGAAACTTCCAAGGAAAGTGGGTGCCAAACAAATGATGGTAAGAGGGGATTCCGAATTAATTATCAAACAAATCAAAGGTGAGTATGCAACAAAACACCCCCATCTCAGAGCTTATAGGAATGTTGTTTTGGATGCCCTTAAATGTTTCACTAAAGTTGATTTGCACGTGATGCCTAGGGGATAGAATATTTTGGCAGATGGATTAGCTACATCAACAGCTACGTGCAAGATACCTTTTCGTTCCACTCCCCCATACATGGTGGAGGTGAAGTGCAGACCAAGTGTCCCAGACAACATCAGATACTGGCAGGTATTTGGGAACGATGACCAAATTGATGATTTTCTACAATGTAAAAATGATTTCGAGTGTACAAACATAGACTTAGAAAATGAGGATGAAAATGTAAATAAATCTGATTTTGGAAATGATAGTGTAAATAAGATAGATTCAGGAGAGTCGGGTGAAGATGAGATAGACACTGATGTTTTTCATTTAACGAGTAATTTTTTACCTAGGGGTTTAGTTCCTTTAGAAGACCTTTTTGATTTTAATGATGTAGGTAGAAAACCAAAAATTGAAGCCAGTGGTAAAGAGGTTGAAGACATTAACATAGGGACAGAAGAGAAGCCCAGGATAGTAAAACTTTCTAAATCCTTACCTCTGGAGCAGAAACTCAAATACATTGAACTTTTCAAGGAATATGCGGACGTGTTTTCTTTGGGTTATGGAGATTTAAAATCTTATAACATAAGCATCATACAACATAGGATCCCGATAAAAGAAGATCAAAAACCTTTCAGACAAAAACTTAGGAGAATCAATCCTAAGTTATTTCCCCTGATAGAAAAAGAAATTAAAAAGATGTATGATGCTAAAATCATAGTTCCCTTATGATTTTCAAAATGGGCTTCAAATCTGGTCCCAACCTGAAAGAAGTCTGGGGAAATCAGGCTTTACATTGATTTCTGAAACCTGGACAAAGTTTCTCTAAAGGAAAACTACCCATTGTCGAAAATGGACCACATATTACAAAAGGTAGTTGGATCCAGCCGAATCTCCTTACTGGATGGTTTCTCAGGCTATAACCAGGTTCTCATTCACCCATATGACCAAGATAAAACAACCTTCACAACACCTTGGGGCACCTTCATGTACATGAAAATGCCTTTCGGGTTGATGAACGCTGGGGCCACTTTCCAAAGAGCGATGGACATCACTTTTGTGGAAGAACTTGGAAAATTTATTGTCGTTTAGCTGGATGACGTAACTCTGTATTCTCAATCCGATGATAAGCACTTAAGACATCTCAGATGAGTATTCGAGAAATGCAGGAAATTTGTGATTTCTATGAATCCTAAGAAAAGAATTTTCGGATTAGAGGAGGGTAAATTGTTGGGGCACATAATCTCAAAGGATGGAATTAAGATAGATCCCAGTAGAATAGAAGCCATTCAGAAACTGGAACACCCAAGGAATATCAAAGAATTACAATCCTTCATTGGGAAAATAAACTTTCTAAGAAGATTCATACCTAACCTGGCCGAGCTTCTCAAGAACATCACAAACATGTTAAAAAAGGACACGAAAATAAAATGGGACACTGAATCTAGGTAGTCTTCTGAACAAGTTAAACATGCACTCACACAGGCTCCAGTCTTGATTAGTCCTGATTTCACCAAGGATTTTTACCTTTTTTCTTTCACTTTTGAACATACCATTGCAGCAGTATTACTACAGAAAAACAACGAAGGGTATGAACAACCCATAGACTTTTTCAGTAAAGCTTTAAGAGATGCTACTTTGAATTATAAAATAATGGAGAAATAACCTTTTGCCTCAATGAAAGCCATAAAGGATTTTAGAGTATATATTCTCCATTCCCACACCATCGCATATATTCCGAACACGGTAGTAAAAGAAAATTTAACTCAGGACAATCCAGATGGCAGAAGAGGAAAATGGATTGCTATCATTTTGGAGTATGACAAAGATTAATCCTAATAAACTGATTAAAGGTCAAGGTCTAGCAAAGTTAATGCCTAAATCCAATTTCCATGCTCTTGATATTAATTTCTTAGCTGCAGTAGATGAACAGGGAGAGCAGGTGACTCCAAGCGTGAAAGAGGTATTTCTGAAATCTCCATGGTACGCAGACCTGATATTTTTTTTGCATAAATTACAAGCTCCCCCTGGTCTGACAAAAACTAAAGCTAGGTTTTTGAAGTTGAAAGCATTAAAATTTTGCATTCTAGAAGGCAATCTATATTGGAAGGATCCTGGAGGTATTTTGTTGAATTGTCTGTTAAAAGATGAAGCTGACAAAGTATTGCAGGATTTTCATGCTGGAGACTGTGGTGGTCATCTGAGCTGGAAAACCACAGCTAATAAAATTCTAAGAGTTGGATTCTATTGGCCTACGTTGTTCACTGATGTGCATCAGAAAGTGACTTCGTGTCATAAATGTCAGGTTTTCAAGGGTAAAAAGAAGCTCCTTCCTTTTCCCCTAAAACCAATCTCTGTTGAAGATCCTTTCCAACAATGGGGATTAGACTTTATCAGAGAAATACATCCTCCCTCTTCAGGCCAACACAGGTGGATTCTTACTTCTACAAACTATTTCACAAAATGGATCGAAGCTGTACCAAGCAGGCAAGCTAATGATTATGTCATTATTAAATTTTTTGAAAATAATATCTTATCTCATTTTGGATGTCTTAGAAATATTATAACTGACAATGCAGTTTCTTTCCAATCTAAGAAGCTCATAGACTTTTTCAAACAATATCGTATTGGTTTGGGTCATTCCATAGCTTATTACCCTCAGGGAAATGAACTAGCGGAATCATCCAATAAGACCCTGGTGAACATTTTTAAGAAGACTTTGCAAGAAAACAAAAAGTCATGGCATAACAAGCTGGTTTTCGCACTATGGGCCGACAGACTGACCACCAAAAGGTCAATTGGTATGTCACCATATTAGCTGGTCTATTGCACTGAAGCAATTTTTCCCACTTCCTTAGGAGTTCTTGTCATGAAATTGCTACAAGAGAAGCAAGCCGAGCTGAACGACTCCCAAAGAAGGATAAACTAGATGATCCACTTGAAGTAATCCAGAGAAGAAGTATACAACAAAACTCAGGTTGTCCAAGAGAGCATTAAAAAGATCTTTGACAAAAGAACTAAAGAAGATGACTTTGAGATAGGTGACCTTGTTATGAGAAGGGATGCCCGAAATGAGGATAAGGGGAAGCATGGAAAATTTGACAGTCTATGGAAGGGACCTTTCATAATTCAAGAATTTAGAGGAAATAATGCCTTCTTTCTCAACAATGGCGATGGGACAAATCTGCCAGGAGGACCTGTAAATAGAAGAATGTTGAAGCACTATTCACCTCCTCAGTAGGGACCTGCAGTCACACTTTCTATTGTAAAAACCATT
>CBVK0100981454.1:0-12776 GCA_900067695.1 Picea abies
CGCACCAACAAGAGCTGATCAGATAGTCCAAACCCTAACCAAGAGATAGTCCAAGCCAAACGTGATCTGCTAGCTGCAACAGCTGCAATGGCAGCTCTCCTCCAAACGTGTGCAAAAAATTGGGCACTGCAGTGCGCACAAGTGCTACTCTGCAATTTTGAGACTGCCTGCCAAAATGAACACTGGCCTCATGTACGTATAGTAATTCTGGCTAACTGTCTGGGCCGACTTCTCATTCTGGGTATCTGTCTGTTTAGTATATATTATTTCTTCTGGCCGACTTCTTCTCTTGGAGGCTAATAACCTAATATAAATTATCCTCTTGAGTCGATATGTCTTCTAGGGTTATTAGCCAACTCATTAGGGTTTCTTCTTGCTTTCCGAAGTATTCTATTCTCGTCAGGTTTACACGTGGAGGTAAATACCTCCCGCAGCTACCATAATATCAACAGTTGGAATATGTGACAAGGCATGCCAATTCATCAAGAAGGCCAACGCTCATCATCAAAACCCTAACATCCTCCATACAATGTGCAGCATCCTGGATACAAGCATCAAAATGTCCTTAACAGGACCATCTCCAAGGGTGCATCATCATCAAGAAAGGTTCACAGAATCAAGTAAGACCAACATTATAGGATACAAGAGTCATCAGAATCATAAAAAGTAAGCCACAACCTAATACAAGAGCCACGTAAGCAATTCACATTAGGTATCTCCTTCAAACTTTACACTAGCTTAAGACTTTATGCAATTTGCCAAGTTTAGGTATGGGAGGACCATAATAAGACCCTATTAGGTGTGTCAGTACCTAAGTAGAGGAGTAGTTCCTGAGAAACCCTTCAAAGTGTAAACATAAGTGAATGAAATGGTATGGGGTTTACTTCATGGTCATGGTGTCATTGACATGCAAGGCCACGTGAGGGTTCATCTCCATGAGTGCCTTTGTAGAGGGAGCACTTGGTGCTTGAGTTACCCTTTCCTCGGTAGTGTGTGTATTCCAATTCTTTCCTTTCGATTATTCATCTATTGCTTCGCAAATCCCATTTTCAAGTTCATGCGTTTATTTTCTTATTGGGATTAAGTCCTTTTAAACTGATATGCATTATGAGCATTAGGACTTGGGGCGATCGCTTCATAGCAAGGGGGTAGAGCTCAAACTGACTTTGGCTTTTGATTTGTCATTTGTCATCCCATTATTCCTTTCTTTTATAACGTGTTTTTTTCTTATTCTTTTTACTAGCTGCATCAACCTCTGGCATTGAAGCCCCTTCTTCTCATAGGAGGATGAAAACATGGGCCTTTTTGGTGTACATGTAATAGCCTTTTCCAAAAATGGAACAACGGAAGGAATCAAGACGAAAAATGTTAAGTATGAAAAGGAATAGTACACTACCCCTACCAAGGCATCCCAATAGTACCCATATTCCCCAAGAGTGGCAATACTAGACTAGGACACCTATGATGGCCACCAAGGTGAAACAAGGAAAAAAACATAACTTCCAAGCAATCATGAACCATTATCTAACTTCAACCCATGATCCTCACCCAAATGCCTAATGCATTAAATGTGACACTTATATGAAACAATGACTAATGTACCTCATGTGTGTTGGACCACCATATGAACCATGCTAATCAAGTGAATGAGTTAAGCTATGATGAGGGGGGAGGCATCTAAGGGGTTGTTGTCTATGGAGAATGTTGATAACCATCTCTGGGATCACTATCTGCAATGTGGACTGTTATAGCGCAAGTTGTAGGTTGGGCAAAACCCGATCCAACCACAAAGCAAGAGCTACAACTTGGGAACCCTATGAAGAGAAACAAGGTAATATCAAGCTGCTAAAACTGATGTCTTTGATCATATTTTAGCTCTAAGTTTGAGTTTCCAAAACTGTCTTTTGTTGTTATTTAGGACAGCAAACTGTTTAGTAACTTTCTACTGATAATTTGTGTGGCTAAGTATCCTTTCGAGGTGCCCTTGCAAGTGTTTTTCATACCAATGATTAGAACATACAATAATACTCAAAACACATAACACTCCTCTCAATGTTTACACCTCTAAATGTTGATCTAACAATTCTAAGCATGCATGAAATTGACACATGTTTTTGGTCAACATGACCCTGGAAAAACCCCCATGGGAAAAACCAGTTTGGAGTAGATGTATATAGAAGGCCTCGAAGAAAAAAGTACAACACGGAAAACATATACAAGTGAACCTGGTACAATAGAAACCCTTGTTGAAAGCCTTGGAATCCCTTGAAGATGTCCCTGCTAGCCTCTTGAAGCAAGGCGCCCTTTGCCTTGGTGCGCCCCTCTTGCTTTGCTAGCCTTTGGTCCTCTTCCCTTGTGCCTTTGCCTTTTCCCACTTGAAGCTTTGTGAAATCCTTGCCCTCTTGCCTTGGAATTAGCACCCTCTACACAAGTGTGCCCTCCTCCTTGGCGGTGCGCACCTAGCCTTAGTGCGCCCCTCCTCTAGCAAGACCCAAACAATGGAAGTGCGCCCATAGTTTCCCACTAAGGCCTCCCCTCAAGCATTGTGCCCTTCCTCCTCCATGAATCCTCCCATAAACAAGGTGCGCCCTCCTTGAAGATGTGCGCCTCTCCTCCTCCAAGTGCACCCTCAAGCTAGGAATGTGTCTAAGCTCATGTGAGTCCCTCCAACTCCATGGAAGCACTTTCCTCCATGCTATGTGTCTTTCCTCACCTCAAGTAGAAAGCCCTCTACCTTGTGCACCCCTCTTCTCCTCAAGAAATGCACCCAAGTGCTCTCTCCTTCTCCTCTCCTCTCCTCTCAAGTGAAGAATGAATCTCATCTTTGCCCTATTCCCTCATTTAGCCTCTCTTTGGCCAAACCCTAAAAGATCAATGGCCTAGATCCAATCTAGCCATGTCTAATCAATGGGTGAGATTTAATCCTAAAATCTCACTTAGGAAACCCACTTTCCTTAATTTGCCTCATGTCCTTTAACTCACCCACAAAGTGAATTAAATGTCACTTTAATGACTTAAATCACATATTTCACTTTTGACTTAAACTCCTAAGTCAAAGTGAAATTAGAACATAAAGTAAAGTAAATGAGGGTAATAGTCTCCCACTTTGTGTTTAGAGACTCACAAACACAAGGGGACCACTTTCCAAGGTACCCAAATCTCAACATCCTATACCCAATGTCACCTCAATGTAGGTCTCGCACTTCAAGGGTGACTAGGTCACTCTAGGGAGGTGATCCTGGTGACCCTAGGGGGATTGAGATGGAGATGGAAAGAAATGGAAGTGAAACCCCTAGAGATCAAGTCTAAGTGGAATGAAAAGTGGGAAGAGATGTCTTGTAAGTCAAGTGAATGTTGCCCCAAAGATATATTACTTCTCCGGATGATATATGTCTATCCATGCTTCTAAGAACCAATCCAATGAGTGGTGTTATTCATTCTTGTGAAGGTTAAGAGGTGTGCACTGCATTGATGTCCATAAAAGGTGAGGAGATCAAGTCAAGTGCTCAATCAATATTAGGTTTGGTGAATGTGGTAGCACAATTTATGTATGGGCCAGTTTATTCATAGATAAGGAATGCTCACTTGGATGGTCCCTTTGAGATTGAAAAAGGGAACACTAATGGAGTTGTTGGTAGCATAACAAGAATTGCTAATGGGGAAGATTTACTTAAGAGCTAACCAACGCAACAAAGATGCAAGATTCATACCATGATTACATAGAGTTTATTTTCCCAATAAGTTCCAAAAAAGTATTGTAATAAGTATTTTACAAAAACTATTGTAAAAGTGCTCCAACTAGTGACTTTTTGAGAACTTATCTCAAGCATTTATATAATTTTCGTATTGATAATTTTCTTCGTAAAAGTGAAGTGAATGGCAAAACAAAACATCCAAATAAAAATATAAAAAATGTTGCATATAATATCATCCAATATTGTTTTTAGTGTTGCCATTTGTTCCAACTTTTGTATCTCCATCACTTGTAACATTTTTGAGTTTCACTTCCATCTTGGCCTTCTGTATATTAATGACATTTACAAAACTCTTTAAGCTATTAAGTACTTATTTATGTAAAGACATTCCTACATGAGATCAACACTTAACTAATATTCCACTAAATGCTTTTGAACATAGAGTTAATCTTTCTTATGCTTAGGTTTTTCAAAACCTTATTCTTCAAAAAAAAAAAAAAACAAAAAAAAAAAACTAAGTTATGTTTCTTGCTTTTCTTACTCTATAGAGATTTTATTACTCTAACCATTACTTTCGAAAAAAATTATAATTTTTATTTTTTTTAAATAGGAAAAGAAAAAAATCCAAAAGTTTTCCATCATCGAAAATAATTTACCATATGAGCAACATCAAATTAACACAACATATACTAAAGATGATCAATATACTATCAAATTAACATAACATATATCTAACATAACATATATCAAAGATGAAAAGATAATAATAACATGTTTACATAAACAATATATTCTCATTCATATATAACCCACTAAATCATTCAGCATTAAAACCACTCCTTAAAATAGTCCAATATTAAAATCTAAATACAAAAGATAAGATACCACTCCTTGAATTAATATAACATCTAAATTCAAAACACAAGATATTGATTGGAAACATCAAAAAGTATTGACTAGATGTCACTCACATCATTCACAAAGGTGATGTCACTCGTGTATATTATCATTTTTTAGAATTTAAATAAAAAGTTGAATCAGTGGAAACCATGCAATTTACATTAATCCGCTTCCTAGATTCCCTCCGAATGAATAATTTATTCTTGGATCTATTTAATTTGAAAACGACTCTTTGAATTAATTGCGTGGAAAGTAGTAAAGTACTTTACAATACAGGATAAGAGATTTCGGAAATTAATATATAATGAAAAATTAAATGATTTAATTAAAAATAATAATTATAATATAATATCAAAATTAAAAAATAATAATTATAATATAATATCAAAATTAAAAATTATAATAATAATGGAAACATTATATTCACACAGACTATGTAAGAAGTTGATGTGGTCATAAGTCCATATTTATTTATCTGTTAGAAATTATGGCATAGTATAATATCAAAATGAAATAATAACTAAAACATTATAATCATAAAGACTATTCAAGAAGTTGATGTTGTCATGAGTCCATACCTATCTATCTGTTAGAAATTATGGTTAGAAACTGATAAATTGAATAGGAGTAATTTAATTTGGGAGTAAACAAATTTGTTTTTGGAAAAAAAAATGAGTTTGAATTTAGTCAAATTTTCAAGGGTAGTTTGAGTTTTACATGGATGAAAATTTTATGCATTTCAGAATCTTATCTCAGGAGTTTTACCTCATTTTAAACCAACCTAAATACTCAGAAAATGAATCAGAATTCTAGATTGACCAAAAATTTACAAAGAAAGATTATTGCGAAAGCCCACTCCAATTGAATATCCATATTTTGGAAATTATGTTCAGAAAACTTGAAATGACGTGTTGAATAATTGAAACTATATAATTTGCGTGGGTTCCAACTGCACAACCTGCTGCCCTCAGAATTTCCAAGGGGCAGATAATTTTAGGAATGCCAACCAACAACTTAGTTTTCAAAGATTATTATGATTTCAATTATTTGTTCAATCTAGATTATAAAAACCTAGATGTCATGGGCGCAGCTAAAGATTATGACAACCACATTTACAAACACAAATCATAGATTTACACTGAGCACAATTCGATTCGGATCTCCTAGATCTACACTCACTTATTTATCACGATTCGGATCTCTGGAAGTTGTCGATCAGCATTCCACACTGATACAAGCTTCATAAAAGGAGCAACCTTCGAAGGGAGTTGAAGTTTTTGCATGGCAATCCAATGAATTTGGTCGTTTTGCCTCTAAACTTCAAAACTCTCCTCATTTTCTGCCATTTTCGGCTAATTCCAGATTTTTCTGGTGGTCGTCGCCAGGGGTGGAATAATCTAAATTCATTTTGCTCCAAAACCAGTGCTCTTTCCACACTCGTGTCATCTCTTCAATAGGCACATTTTTGGTCTCCGGGAGGAGAAAATACACGAATGTAGTCATGATCACCGTCCAACCGGCGTAAAATAGAAATATGCCGAACCTAAAATGGCAGAGCATGGACAGGAAAACCTGTGACAAGACAAAGGTGACCAACAAATTTACCGCAACATTGATAGTTTGCCCGGCGGACCGAATTTCAAGGGGGAAAATCTCACTGGGAACCAACCAGCTGAGAGGACCCCACGACCATCCAAAGCCAAGGGCATAAGCGCAGAACAAGAACACCACAAACGATGAATATCCCTTTGGCATTCCTCCTTCCCCTCCGAACTTCAACGCCAGGATAATGGCAATCAACACCTGCAATGCAATGACCAAGATTTGAGACTTTGTGTTAACTTTGGTTGGTAGTATTTGGACATAAAAACCAGTTTTTGCAGTTAGTCATATTGCTGTCCAGTTTTCTGGAATTAATTAAACTGTGACAATTTAATTCCAAAAAGCCTGACAACCATATAACTTTCTTCATCAAATTTTAGGAAAAGATTATATAACCTAAAGCAAAGATTGTAATTCAAGTTACAATGCAATTGCTTGAAAAATAAAGGATAGAGAAAGATTTATGCCTTGGAACCATTAAGTATTGGAGATTCTGTTTAAAAAAGTAATAGAGAAATTATGACAAGATCATAGGAGAAAATGAGATTCTTTTACCCTCAAAGTCAAACCAATGATTATTACACTAAACAACAATGGTGATTTACACAGAAAATTAGTGCCTAGTTGCAAAATCTATATATATATAGAAACAGAGAATTTGTGGATTCAAACTAAATCGTGAATAACAGTTGAAACAACCGAACTGAACAATACAAAACAGATAATGACTGAAACAGCATGATCCAACAATTGAAAGTCAGAATGAAAAATACAAACAGAGAATGACGTCATAAACAGAGAATGGATTCCATGCTTATTCTACACAGAAGTAGAAATTAATAATGAAGTACATGAGATGCTACATCGTTATATGTATGAGCCAGACTTGATTAGCATAAAAATCTGAGTAGCTTATTAAATATGCCAAGAAAAGTAGAAGAAAAAATGAAGAGATTACACATTGGGATGTCCTCCTCAATATCAAAGAGCATCAAAACAATGAATATAATGATTTCATAGAGTCTTCCTTGCATTTAAAAAAAAATACAAAACAATGAATCCAATGATTCATAGATTTTATGGATTCTTAATTGTATTTAAAAAAAATAAAAAAATCAATTTTGTTTAATTTAAATAGGAGTGGGTTAATTTGGGAGCAATCTTTCCTTTCTAATTACTTTTCCTGTTAAACATTTGAGTTGGTTTAAAATTGAGCAAAACCTTTGAGGTAAAGTTTTGAAATACATGAAACTTTGATCCCTAAAAAATTCAGACCACCCCTGAAAATTTGGCCAGATTTAAATCCGTTTTTTTGTCTGAAAAGCTAAACTCTAAAAAAAAAATTGCTCTAGAATTATCCATTTAAATATTCTTGATGTGGGATTGGGATTGACAGCCAAGATGGCATCTAGCCTGGATTGTATCAATCTTTAATATAACTAGATTTGAGGTATCTTCAGAAGTTTCAAATCAATAACTTTACTTAAAAATGCCTTAACTGCTCACTCCCTAGGCAACTACATTTTTTAAAATGGGTATAAATGAATGTAACGATTTTATAAATTTTATGGAGCTTCCTTGAATTTAAATAAGGAATATTTTTTTTAATATTGATATTAGATCATCTTAGTTTGAATCTATTAAACATAAAAAGGGATTAAAATAACAGTTGCGAACCTTAGATCTATATGGAGTAGAAACTTAAATGGCAGCCAAATGGAATGGACGCAATTTACCTGGCAGATGATCATCTGTAGTCCACCCTCGAGGAACAGGGCCCTCCGTCCTAACTTGTCAACAATGAAAATGGAGATTATGATGGAAGACAAATTCATCACTCCGAGAATAACTGCAGCCAAGAGAGCAGCATCTGACCCGAATCCTATGGTCTTGAAGAGAACTGGAGCATAAAACGCGATGACGTTGATGCCCGTGAGCTGCTGAAAGAAGGGAATGGCCAGAGCCATGACCAGTTGAGGTCTGTATTTCCTTCTGATAATGTTGCGGAAGGGATGCTTCATCTTGTTGGAAATCTCGCAGGCCTCTATCATGTCTTGCAACTCCTCCTGCACGTCTGGCGTGCCGCGAATCCTCATCAGCACGGCCTTGGCCTTCTCCAACTGCCCCCTTTCGATTAAACTGTTGGGGGTGTCGGGAAGGGTGAAGGAACCTGCTAACATTATCAACGCTGGGACAGCTGCTAGCCCCAGAGAGAGACGCCACCCCCAATTCTTGATCTTGGCAGTGCGATAGTTTATCAGATTCGCAGAAAGGACCCCAATTCCTAGGAATAGTTGGAAGCCAATGTTGAGAGCTCCCCTCATTCTGGGAGGGGCCATTTCCGACAAATAAATAGGCACAGACTGAGAAGCATGACAATTCATATCAAATATGCGATATGAGTTCCTTACTCCGATCAAAAAAAATAAGAAAATAAAGGGTGTTGTTGTTTAAATAGATCGAGGAGAACTAGTCTTCAGAGATGAGCTTACTTGAACAGCGAAACCCACGCCTAAACCAAGCAAAATACGTCCAAGGATGAGCATGGCTACATTGACTGCAGCTCCATTGAGAGCTGCACCACTGAGGAAGGTGAAACCGCCCATCAGCATTGACTTCTGTCGTCCAAAAGCTCTTGTTGTGGCCGAGGCCATGAAGGACGACACCAGCCCAGCTATGTAAAGGGAAGAAGTGAAGGAAGTCAGTATCTGGCTGTCGAACTTGCAGTAGTCGCTGCTCTTGGCCGTGGATTCCTTCTTATAAACATCTGGGAAAAATTTCTTCAAAAAAGACTCCATGGATGTAACTCCACCTGTACAACAATATATTGATAATGGATTTTGTTATGAAACTTTGTTACAAACATCTCTTGTGAAAATGAATGATTACAAGCATTATCCAAGATTTAGAGTTATCTGTTGTTACCAGAGATTCCAATGTCATAGCCAAAGAGGAGCCCTCCAGTGGCCGCAACGATGCAAGTGACCAGAACATACAGAGTCATTCCACCAGCATAGTTCTTCGTCACAACTGGGCCGCTGGCCACAAACCCTCCTGCCATGATGACTCTACACTGAACAAGAAGTTCTCCTCCTCTGATTAAGTACAAGAAGTTCTCCTCCTCTGCTTAAGTACTGGGTTTCTAACACAGAGCGAAGTTCACTGTGAACTTGGAAGGAGACGTGTGTACAAGGTGAAGGAGCTGCCTAACCTTCATGGTCATCGGTGTGCGTCGTTGAGTATTAATTCCTACCAGTCAATGCTATTGAATGCTTCCGTTCTCAGCAACCCCAATAAATTCCATATGCTTGTCAGTCCTTCAATGACGAGACTGTATTCAGTAAAAGGTCAATGAAAGAATAATATATAATGTATTTCGAACGAGTAAGGTAAATTCAAGTGAGAAAAAAGTGGTTCTCGTTCTCTGTGTGCTTCCCGTTTTTGTTTGTCATCTTTCTGGCATGAAGGCGTTTGGATATTTATACTTCGATTTGTTTTCTGCCGTCAATGTCAAATATTGTATTTAAATCTTTTTTTAGCTCCTTTCAATTAACCACTTCGCATCAGTGATGTTGAGCAGGAATTTGAGGAAATTATCAAAGTCTGGCAGGCTGTCTACCCTCATGTATATCACATGCTCTGTACTCGAATTTCGTTGGATCTTTATACTTCGATTTGTTTTCTGCCGTTGATTCACCATGTCAATGTCAAACACTGTATTTTAATCTTCTTTTGCCACTTCGCATCGATAATGTTAAGGCAGGCTGTGTACCCTCATGCCTATCACATGCTCTCTATACAGTGAAATTCAAGTTTGGTGTTAGGTGGGTCGTGTCCTCATTAGTTATATATAAAGAATATTATTAGTTATATTTATTGAATATAAAAAAATACAATCTTAATAATCTCTCAACTTGTAATATATTTAATTTTAAAGTATTTTAAAATATTTTTAATATATTTATTTATTTTTTAATAAATAATAATTTAAATCTTTATCTTAGGTGTTAAAAGAATAGTGTAATATTTGTTTTATTGAAAAATAATAATAATTTAGTATTGGTTGTTTTTTATTATTTGTTTATAAATATTACACTATGATATCATATACACCTTATCTTCAATTTTTCCTAATCCCTAAAAGAAATAAAAAGGTTTTTCTAGTGGTTATTATATGTTTTTGTCTTTATATATAAGACAATGTGACATTATATGTTTCTTTTCAATTTTTCTTTATTTTTGTCTTACTTGTTTGTAGACAACTTATAGTGACATGTATTTCATTTTCACTTTTTTCTAATTTTCACAATCCAAAATAAATATAGATGTTTTTTTATCCTTGCTTCAATGGTTAGAAAATCCTCACTTTCTCCTACTTCCAAAAAAAACATAGACATTTTTCTAACCTTGCTTCAATGGCTAGGTGATAAGAACTTAACATCATGAAGTAACAAAATATATGTTTTTTTATATGCAAAGATATTTTCTTGAAGAAATTTTTCAATATTGAGACATAATTAATAATTCAACCCTTTTTCATATTTTTTTTAGACTAAAATCACACTTTCTTTTACTAGGGATTTAAAAAACCAAGGCATGAAAACCCAATAAAATTGATAAAGAACAATCACAATAAAGCAAAGAAAAAATAGAAAAAACAATAAAAAAAATTAAATTAAAAATAACAATATTGTTGAAATCTACTATCTTATTCACACTCTAAACTCTCCTCCATATTCATATTGGCTTCCAAACCCCATGAAATATAGTGTTAATTTGATTCTTTCTCTTCCAATCTCCAAACTCTCCTCCAAAAGTCTAATATTCACTTCCAACCTCTCAAGTCTCTACTCTTAAACAATACTATCCCTTATATTCATTCACAAAAGCTATAATAATAATAATTCAAATTCTCCTCCATATTCATATTAGCTTCCAAACCCCGTGAAATATAGTGTTAATTTGATTCTCTCGAGAGTTCAATCTTCAAACTCTCCTCCAAAAGTCTAATATTGACTTCCAACCTCTCAAGTCTCTACTCTTAAACAATACTACCCCTTATATTCATTCACAAATTCTATAATAATAATAATCAAGTCTCTACTCTTAAACAATACTACCCTTTATATTCATTCACAAAATCTATAATAATAATAATTCAAATTCATTTAGTATTGGTTGTTTTTGTTTTACTTGTTTGTAAATAAGACAATGTGACATCATACACACCTCATCTTTCATTTCTCCTAATTTTTAAAATAAATATAAAGGTTTTTCTAGCCCCTTACAATTCGTTTTTGTCTTGTTTGTAGATAGCATAATGCAACATCAAACACACCTCTTCAGTTTCTCCTCATTTCTAAAATAAGCATAGAGGTTTTTTCTAGCCAGTTAGTTACAATACTTTTTTGTATTACTTGTTTGTAGATAGGACAATGTGACATCAAATGCATATCATCCTTACTTTCTCCTAATTTCCAAAATAAACATATAGGTTGTTTTGGCCTTGTTTTAATGGCTAGATGATAAGATATTAACATCATGAAGTAACTAAATATATGTTTTTTATATACAAAGATATCCTCTTGAAGATATTTATGCTCTATGTAAGTAATCATTGGATTGATAATAGAGTAAGGGGTTTGTCCTTTAACTCTTCTTATTTTTTTTAGAATTTTTAACTATATATATGTAAAAGCAATAATTCTAGAAAAAATCTTTCAATATTGATCTACAACTAATAAATTAATCCTTTTTCATGACTTTTGTAAACCAAGGCCACTCGGGATTCCACCCTCATGATGATTGTGTTTTGCATAATATCTCCCCTTATCCTCACCTTCATGAAGTAACCAAATATATGTTTTTTATATACAAAGATATCCTCTTGAAGATATTTATGATCTATGCAGGTAATCATTGGATTGATCATAGAGTAAGGGGTTTGTTCTTTAACTTCTCTTAATTTTTTTTTGAATTTTTAACTATATAGGTAAAAATAATAATTCTAGAGAAAGTCTTTCAATATTGACCCACAACTAATAATTCAACATTTTTTCATTTTCTTTGTAGACCAAGATCACTCTTTCCCTACCAATGTATTGCTTAATATCTCCCCCAACCTTCACCCTCACTCTCACCCTCAATCTCACTATTATTGAAAATGCACCCTCATCCTCAATCTCATTACTATTGAAAAGGCAACACTATGTTTTTTTCACAAGAATTCAGGGATTCAAAATTCTATTCATTAATGAATGAGATAATTATCTATAGAAGATCAAAAGATATTTTGAAATTGAAAATCCTTCCTCAAATTGTGCCATTTCATGAGATCATGAATCTAATATTCTTAAAAAGACAAGCTATATGCATCCATCTTGTATTAGATCTATAAAGTGGAATTTAACTCTTTGAAATCTATCTTGTACATTATGTGATCAAAGCAAAGAATAATACATATTGTTCTGGTCCCAACCCACCCTCAATTATGTTTTACATAATATCTCCCTCCATTATCATGAAAATCTTAAAAAATAAATAAAAAACAATCACAACATAACTATAAAAAAAAAAAAA